>JBBMKF010468789.1:0-10710 GCA_037834155.1 Curcuma caesia | reverse complement strand
ACAAAGGTCTTAAAGAATGATGTATAGTCTCAGTCACAAGCTAATCACACTTTGTTCACTAAATACTACCCAGATCGGAAAATCACAGTTTTGATTGTGTATGTTGATGACATTGTCCTTTCGGGAAATCATGGTGACGAAATTAGAAGACTCAAGTCGCTCATGTCCAAAGAATTTGAGATCAAACTTGGGGCACTTAAAGTATTTCTTAGGAATGGAAGTGACATGAAGCAACAACAACATATCTGTTTCCCAACGCAAATACATACTTATCTGTTGCTTGAAATTGGAATGAGTGGGTGCATGCTGATTGAAACTCCCATGGATCCCAATACTAGGCTTATGCCTAGAACTGATGAATTAGCGGCTGACGAGGGACAATACCAACGGTTTGTGGGGGTAAGCTGATCTACCTAACTCATATACGTCCGCATATAAGTTTATCAGTGAGTCGGGTGAGTTAGTTTCTACGTAATCCATCTATGGATCACATGGAGACAATAAATCATATATTGAGATACCAAAAGAAATATCCAAGAAAGGTCTTATGTTCAGGAAATTCGATAGTAGATCTTTAGAAGTATATAATGATGCTAATTGGGTAGGGTCTCCAAATGATAGAAGGTCTACATGATATTGCTCTTTCATCTGGGGAAACTTGGTTACATGGCGAAGCAAGAAGCAAACTATGATTGCTAGAAGTAATGCAGAAGCTGAGTTTAGAGTACTAGCCTCAGGTATTTGTGAGGGGATATGTCTAAAGCGGCTACTAAACGATTTTAAAGTTGAGACATCAGACTCTACTCAAATTTTATGCGACAACTAGTTAGCTGTCGCAATTGCCAAGAATCCTGCGCACTATGATCGTATCAAACATGTGGAGATTGATCGATATTTTATCAATGAGAAAATTGAAGATAAGTTAATCACCCTCAACTACATTCCATTAAAACATCAAGCAACTTACATCCTTACCAAGGCCTTGTTCAGACCTAATCTAAGTGAGATGAACATGATCCTTGGGTTGGAAAGCATCTATTGCCTAGATTGAGGGGGAGTGTGGTGAACTAATCTAGACAAATTTATTGTAGATTTGATTTGATATTGTATAATTAGGAAGATTTGATTTGATAATAGCTGTAATTGATTAGGAGAAATTATGTGATTTTAATTCCTTAAATAGGAGTATGTAATTTGTATATAAAAGAGGCAAGGTTATTGAAATGTGATAAGATTTTCTTAGAATCTTCAGGAAGGAATTAAGGATTAGTAGAAGAGGAAGAAAGCTAGAGAAGGAGAAGGGAATCAAGAGACAAACCTATGCCTAGTTGGATTGCCACGTGAAAGCCTTTGTTGATGCAAAAGCTCGTGTGCTAGGGAAACTTCATACTGTGCCATGGTATGGAATTCTCACATGCCTATGGAGACGCCTTTGGTTGTTCGTTGTTGATCATGGAATCTTGGTAGTAGTTTTGTTGTATTGAGCTGTTATGCATGTTAGTTGGTAGGTAGAATGAAATATTTCACCTGTGTCAATTGATACAAAACTAATTGTAAATCATGCCTACAATATAAGGTCATGTGTTATGCATCTCACAATCACCCATGAAGACTTTGCTATCATCCCATAATCATTTATTGCCTTAGACCACGTCTCTAACCTAAACCAACCTATTGCTTTGAGGGAGGATACTTGTAAGTGTAATTTCTTACATCTATTTTCTTGATTTAGTTCTTAGGCTTCCTGTCTTCCTAGTCTTTTTCTTTTTTCTCTACTTTAAATTTTGATAAGATTTCTCAAAGTGTCTTGAACTATTTGATCTAAGGTGAAGATAAACTATGATAGATGGATGTTTGGATTCTAATGGTATATGAAAACTTTTCACCTCCCTTTTGGTAAGTTTAACAGTTGGTTACAAATGAGTATTTACTTATAAGATCTTTTGCTAGATCCATGGGCTATAAAGAACTATTCACTTTGGTGCTAAAATTGTTTTATTTTGCGTCTTTCTCACATTAGTAGTTATATCCCAATGACCTTCACATTAGTTAGATATCAACAATTTGGGTAAGGGGAGAACCTCCTCATTTTGTTTTTCAAGGGAAGTTTGGCTTTGTGCCATTATGTGTGAATTGAAAAAAGTACTTGTATAATTTGGAACAATCTCCTAGAGTATGATTTAGTAGATTTAGCTTTGCACTTCTCCAATTCGGTATAACCAAGAGCGCACATAACACTCAGTATTTTATTCTATCTCTATGTTTCATTGTATCTCCTAGTTTGGAACATGCATCCTTATTATTTATGTTTATGCCTCTGTTGTAGGAATCACAAGGTTAAAATCACATCTTATCAACGCTTTCAAAATAAGGACTTGGGCTTATAAAGGAAGTATTAATTTGATATTCCAAAAGAAGCAAGTGTGTTAGGATTAAACCAGGTGATGCTTTCATAAATCTTAATGTTAAAGTGATGCCAGAACCCAAGAATATAGGAGATTAATTGGGAAGTTGAATTATCTCACTGTCACCAAACATGATATCTCATTTGTTGTTAGGTTGCTTAGTCAATTCCTTGAGACTCC
This sequence comes from Curcuma caesia, assembly GCA_037834155.1. NCBI lineage: Eukaryota > Viridiplantae > Streptophyta > Magnoliopsida > Zingiberales > Zingiberaceae > Curcuma > Curcuma caesia. Next base: position 8,125 of record JBBMKF010468789.1, on the reverse strand, counting down.
ATGTTATGACCATTAATTAAAAAACAGCTCTAAGGATTCTACAATATCTAAAGAATGCTCTAGGAAAGAGCTTTTTTATTGTGACCATGATCGCCAATAAGTTGTGGGGTAATCATAGATTGAGTTGGTCCTCCACAGATAGGCAATCCACATCACTGTTGCATTCTTTTAGGAAGCAACCTGATACTTAGAAGAGGAAACAACTCCCAATGACGACAACATCAAGTATAAAGACACAATAAGATGCAACCTGATATCTTAGAAGAATAAGAAGTCAGCTGTAATGATAATGTTAAGAATAGAGGTAGAATATAGGGTAATAACTTTAGCTACTTGTGAACTTATTCTGCCTCAAATGGATGATGACTGAGTTAGAGCTCCTAGTGTGATTAAAATTACATTATGATATTCAAGCAACTATGCATATTGCATCTGATCCCATCTTATGTGAAAGGACAAATTATATAAACATTATTGCTAAGAGAAAAAGTGTAATCTAAGGAAACTGCTATCCTTTGTTAACTCTAATTTTACCAAAAGATCTGCTAGCCAAGTCTTGGAGAGACCCTGAAATTAAATATATTAATAACATGTTTAGATTTTACAATATTTTTGAACCAACTTGAGGGAGGGAGTGTTAAGAACCTAATTGTAAATAATAATTTGTGTTGTTTGTTGTAAGTATACACATTTTGTGTGTAATGTAAGATGAGAATATGATAACATTCATAAAGATAGGAAGGGACTATGTAAGGTAAATTAACCCTAATAATCTTCCTCCATTGCTGCTATAGTATTTAAGATTCTATGCATTCTTATCATTTAGGGGTACTCACACTTGTGTAATTAAATTGGGTAAATTAAACAACATTGTTGAAATTGAGGAGACTTCACATCTGTTGGTCGCTGATGGACAAGTGCCTGTTCATTATATCAATATAAATTGGTTCCTTTCTTAACAACTTTAGCTTTTGAGATAGAGCTGGATATTTAATGTTCAAATCCTGTCTATATCAAATAAAAATTAGATGCATATCATTTGTGTCATTGTGGGCATGAGAGAGCATGATGAAAGTAGGACGCTCCACGAACAAATATTGTGGTCCATTATATAAATTGGTCGCTTAGTCATCCTGTTATGTTATTTTAGATATTGATTAGTCTGTTTTACCTGCAAAATTTGCTTCCTCAACAACTTTTTCAGGGTCCTTATTTGCAACTTCAAAGAACTCATATGCAGAGAGTGTTGGGTGATGATAATGTCTTGTTAGTAAAATTTGCTGAGGAAATGAATGTTGGAAAAAGATCTCATGCTTTCCAGGAATCTGACTCAATATACCACAAGGTTGCTCAAGAGGGAATTCTTGTGGGATTACGACGCTATCAGTTTTTTGGTAAGCTGCTAAAATTTATTCTTTTTGGTCTTGTTCTGTCCATCAGTTTTGGTCTTAAGATCATTGCATCTTTGACAAGTTGATTGGTTGCATGCTCAGTTTTTCATTTGCATATGTACTTGGACTTTGGTCAAGACCATTATACATTTAAAGTGGCAGAAACACACTATTTGCTTTTTTTATCTCTGTTAAGGGTACTCCCTTTATTCACTCGAACTTTATTGTAGATCAGACTTGAATTTTCTTAGACTGGGGTATTTTCTCGAGCTCTATGTTAATGGAGCACTTTTTGTCCTTCTGATCTGTTGAAGGTTGGAAGTTTATCTCTCTTTCTGCCTTGTTCCCCCTTTAATTCCATATATCATTTCTTTACCCTTGAAGCTATGTTCAGTTTGGCCTTTGCTATGTTGCTTAGAAACAGTTTTCTATCTGTACAACTCTCTAATACTTGCATCTGTATTAGTTTTAGCTTTACTGTGCAATTATTTGTCAATGAAGTCTCATGCATTTGATTTGCTTAGTGTTGTATAAAATTTGATAGGTCTTGTTAGAGCTCTTATTTTATCTCAGGAATATTTTTGGCTCCTTTGCTTAATTTCAATTGTCTAGGGAAGGCTTCTTATTAAATTTCAGATGAAACAACTTGTTAGGATGATTTGAGAAGGATGAAATATTATATCTTTGAAATTGTTATTTTAAAAATAGGCTTACAACTTGTATTTATAGCCTTTAGGGGTAATTAATTCTATCTAAGACCATAATCACTCCAAACATGAAATTAGAATGACCATAAGAGGTGAGAGCTTTACCTTGCTCTGGTTGTCCTCTCCAAACACCTCCACCGTTAAAAGGGTTGCTAGCACTAATAGGGATAGAAAAAGAGGAAGAAGACGAAGAAAGATATTTCACTCCTTGGGAGGAGAAGACTTGCACCCTAGAGAAGTGGAAAACCCTAGAGAAGTGGAAGGAGGAGAAGTTAGCCTAGAGTTAATGGTCAACAAAGGAGGGGGGGGGGGTGGTTAGGGTCATGAACAAGGATGAGAAAGAGATGTTTTGCCCAGTATGAAAAGACTACCCCACCTAAGATAATCTTAACCTCAACCAAATGCAAATCCCATTTGAATGTGGTTTGACATTCGTTCAATTGGAACTCTCATATATCCTCTAGATTGGCCTAAACTTGAATCAAATGAGTTGTGTGCAAATGTTGAAATGAGATTTGGATTCATATTAATAGACATAGTAGCAAATGTTGTTGCCTTTACCAATGTTGCTAGAGTTGACTCTTCTAACTTAAAAATTACCTAGCTGAAGATAATTCTAACCTCCACTCAATGCAAATCCCATTTGAATGTGGTTTGACTTTCATTCAACTGGAATCCTATTTATGTTGTAAATTGTCCAAAACTTGAATCAAATAAAACTAACTTAACATCCTTTATGTAGACCTCAACCCTTTTAATTCCCTATGATTTATTTGTTAAATTTAAATTTTGTTCGGCTTTAAAATCAACACGTAAGTTCAGCTTTAAAATCAACACATAAACTTGCTTGCCTATGTTACTCAAATCCAAGCTTCTTGGAGCTGGCTGCAAAATGTTGAAATGAGATTTTGGATTCACATTAATACACATAGTAGCAGATTTGTTGCCTTTACTAATGTTGCTAGAATTGACTCTTCTAATTGAAATTATTATTTTCTTGATTTTGCTATTACTCTAACCAATGCTACACTGCCCTAACATGTTTAGAAGCTTTTCATTACGCTCAAAACCTTAGACTGCATTGAGTTTTTAATCATTCATTTTCCTTGTAGGTTTTGATTAATTTATTAGCCGCACATTCTGCTAATAAAATGTTTCCTGTTGTTGCTTTCAGTTTCTGAATAAACCAACATGCTCCTTGCTATAAAAATAGATCTATGGACTTTATATATATATATATATTATTTTTTTGATCTTGTATCGCATGACTTGATTATTTCTAGTTTCCAAAGATGGTGGCAAGGAGGAGAAGAAAAAAAGTTCTATTAGTTCTCCCGTGAAATGTTATTTTGTTCGCATGGAATCAAATTGGATAGCTGATGAGGAAAAACCTTATATACTATCAGACAAGTTCATACATGAATCCAGAGCTGTTTTTATGCATATACATACAGTTTCAAGTTTGTCAAAGTATATGGCCAGGTTTAACTTCTAAAATTTGCTTTTTTTGTATGGTGTGTCAATATGTTATCTAGTTTGAATTTTGTGTATTATTTTGGTGTTAATGATAATTTTTTGTATCTGCCATGTGGAATTTATTGATGCAGGTTTTCTTTGATCTTGTCTAAAACGATGAAGTTAGATATTGATCTTGCGTTAGTTCATGTTGAAATGATTGAAGACATACCATGCATGGTACTATACCTTCTGACTTTTGAATTCATTAAACTTTTGTTCATTTGTTGGGTGGTTCTGAATTTTATCTATGTGGACATTGTATCTTCTAGGATGATGACGGGAACATCTCCTATGATGAAAAGGGTGAGCCACTGATCCACACCGATGGAACTGGGTTTATTTCAGAAGATATAGCTTTGAAATGTCCTCGTCATATCTTTAAGGGGAAATGCTTGACACCAATGAGTAACCAGGTCTGCCCTTGCAGCTTCATAGCTCCATATATCAACCCAAAGTATGCCCTTGTGTTGATTACTACTTTTCCGTGCCTTTAGAATAAGTGTGGTTTACCTTGTATGTTCTAGGGGTTTACAATAAACAGATCTGTCATATTCTCTCTTTTACTCAGAAGAATATGTGGTGAGTTGCTGAATCATAGAAATTCTGTGCTGCACCTTTCTCCAGGACCTAAAATGTGAATATTTGGTGTGGAATATGGTGGTATCATTGATCTCTTGTGCGCTGATGAATATATGAGCGGTTGATTTATAGAAATCATGCGGTGTTTAAATTATCAACCATTAACCAAATATATGTTTACCGTTTCTATTCATACAGTAATAAGAAAATGTTTTTCGTGATTGCACTTATCAACATTACCTATTTTGTTATCTATTTGTCTCTGAAACTTCTACTTTTCTTCAGTTCTTGGATGGATCTGAAATTCCAGAGGAGCCTCTCAACATTACAAAGTCACTTGCTTCAGAAGCAGTATGCCAGTGAATCTCCTGCAAATCCTATTTTAATATCCTTTGATAAAAAAATAAATGGCTTTGTTTTCCATTGAATATCAGCCTCTGCTTATCCAGTTCCGTTTGTTTAACAAAGGAGAAGCGTTTAAGGGAACCCTTCTATTGAATAAACTGGTATGCTAACTCTATCTAGATGTTATGCCAGAACTGTTACACCTCAAACTTTTTGGACACAGTTGTATCTTAATGCCTCATCTAGCATACTCAAAGGGTAACTTGGCTGATGATAAAATTACAGAATCTGAAGAGCTCATGGAGATGGAACAATATGGGCCCATAATGCACCTTATAGAGATATTTTTATACTATTGGTTTGAGGAGGTTCATGTAGGTGTAGGTCACTAGACTAGGTGGCAAGCATGGTAGAGGCTTCCTCTATCGACCTGTTCAATAGGTCTCGTAAAGGATGATTTAAGTACAATTGTGTGGTTAGACTGAAATTTTACTCCATGGTGTAGAATTATTATTTTTTATTCACGGTTATAGTTGAGTGGTTATCTTATCTTGTTATTTTTGTGTAGCTTCCTCCGAGAACTATACAAGTAAGACCTTCTATGAGGAAAGTTGAATCAGATGCAAGTTTTTCTTATATTCAGTCTTGCAACTCCTTGGAGATTGTTGCAACAAGGTATACATGGAATTTCTTTGATTGGCATTTAATAGAGATTTTGGCACTTATGTTAACTTTGCCCTTCGTTATTGTGGTGGAAATTTCATCACTTTTTTGTTATTGGAATATAGTTGTCATTGCTCATAGGTTTGTTAAGACATAAGATTCATTCTTTCTTTTCTTGTTTATTATTATTTTTTAATTTTTTTACTCTAAAGTCTATTTATTGGGTTCTTTATTTAATATTGAAATCCTTAAAGCTTATCTTGCATCTGAAGTACATATTTTGCTGTGCATCGACGAAATATTACTAATAAGAGACGCATTCATTCCAACACTACATGGTTTGTTGCCTTTAAATTCCAAGAAATCAAAATTTACTCGCATTCTTTTAGACATTTGATACAACGCATGATAGATCTGTGTGCTTTAGTTGACAATATCACAAGAGAAGAGAAAATTTAGGAATGGAAAATGTATTATTGAATGCATAGAATACTTGAATGAAAGTTGTTTTTTGAAATAATTTGATCTAATTAGACATGAAAAATTGCTATGACTCTGCTTGGGGTCAATGTCCTTGATGATAGGATAAGCTTGAATGTGAACTACAAATATATCTACACTAGTGTCATAGCAGAACATAATAAAATAAGATATACATCCATAAATAATCACGAGGCTCCTGAAAGATCTAGTTCTGCCAACTCAGGCCAACTCGATGACCTTCTTGGAAGTTGGAGGTAAATAAGAAAGTTGGTGGAATAACTGCTGAGTATAATAAGCATGACATAATGGAACAAAGTACAGATATTTATATGTGCAACTTGCCACACTGTACCCATACATGTTTTTACTAGATAACCACTCAATCAACCCATCAATGTTTCCTTGAGTCTCCAATCCCTCAGTTCATTAATTCAATGATTGTGTATAATGTTAAACAGATAAGAATGATTGCACCATCCAACCGTATAAGTATGCTATTGATATAATGCCTATGAGTATGTCATTAGGCTATTACGTAGGTCCATAATCATCATAAGTATCGAGGAGATATAATAGCCTCACGATAATCGCTTAGGCTAAAGGCCTTAGACTAGCTATCATTGCCAGGTGGTTGAGATGTATGGCACGGCATCTTTGTCTAATTGACTTATAATATATGACTAGTGAACAACATCTCAATATGAAGATGCATTGCATTTACCATGTCAAAGAATAATATGATAGTGAAGCATAATGAACTTAGCGCAACACTCTATCTATATTGATATCATAATCTAATGACATGATAATAATAATTTGAACACAATATAAACAACATGATTAGGGGATAATAGAAGTGTTCAAAAGGTAAATGTAGAGAGCATCATACATGAGAAAGAAGATATATAACAGTTGCAATCAGTTCAACATACATATATTGAATGAGACTCTAATGTAATGTTATAGAAATAAAGATGTAACCTAATTTAAGACATACCTTTTTAAGATTAGATTCTAATTTTATGATTGAATCAATTATTTAGGTTGAATAATCATTTTTATGTTTTTATTTTAGTTTATAAGTATGAGTTATTATCTTTTATGTAATGCAATATAATACAATATTTTTATATCTATAAATACTACATGATAAAGAGCTCCATTCTAGAGTTAGGGTTTCTAAAAGTAATTACCATAGGAAACATTGTTGTTGACACAACCTACTCGTATCTAATTCCTCTTTTGGCCAACTGCCCCTCGAGTGCCTCCTTGATAGAGGCTATTATCTGTTTATATTAGTTAATATATATTCTCAATTAGGTAGTTGTCAATTAGCCTAATTATAATTTCCTTAGTTGAATTCTTTCCTTAGAAAGATTCTTAGTTTGTATATAAATAGACCTCTTATGCAAAGGGTAAAGTGTAGATGAATAAGAATTATTTTTGAATATTTTGTTCAACATGGTATCAGAGCATTAGACTTTACTCTTTCTGTTTTTCTCCCTCCTTTTCTTCTCACCGGTGCTTCGTCCTTTGGCTTTGCATCGCGTCCTTCGGCTTTTCCTCGGTCGTGATTTGGGAGCAGATCAGCAGATCAAGGCTCTGCCGGCAGGCGCTTCGTCCTCGACGCCCGCGACGCGATCACACGCGTCCTCCACAACTCCCGAAGGTGCTTCGTCCTCGCGCCCTCGACCTTTGGCTTCGCCCTCGTTTGTCTCTCGGCTTGGATTGGACTCGGTCGGCTCCCATCCACAACATCTTTTTGATCCACAGCCGCCGACGAAATCTTTCCTCAGACGCGATCACACGTGTCCTCCCTTCGTTCATCGCGCTTCGTTCCTTGGATGCGATCACGCGCGTCTTTCCTGACACCAGCAGGCGCAATTTCTGCGACCTAAGGGAGACGAAGTCTTTCCTTAGATGCGATCACACACACCCTCCCTCCGTCGGCGCTTCGTTCCTCGGACGTGATCATGCGTGTTCTTCCCGACACCAGCAGGCACGGTTTATGCGATTTGAGGGACAGTGAAACCATCCCCAGACCGCAATCTTTTCTTCCAAATAAGTTGGTCTCTGTCAGTTGTACTCCTTCCTTTATCTCTTATTTCACATATTTTGGAATAAAATCTTATGGCTAAAAATAAGCCTTCTATTATGACGGATATTGTGCCTGTGGTGTCTAAAATCACGGATTACAAGTTAAATGGTTCAAACTATTTGGATTGGAGTAAAACTGTTCATCTTTATCAACGAAGTATTGACAAAGATGAACATTTGACTGATGACCCTCCTTAAGATGGTTCAAGGCAGACGTGGCTGTGAGTGGATGCTCGCTTGTTTCTTCAGATTCGAAATTATATTAATAGTGAGGTAATTGGTTTGATTAATTACTGTGAATTTGTTAAAGAATTGATGGATTATCTAGAATTTTTGTATTCT
>JBBMKF010468770.1:0-10711 GCA_037834155.1 Curcuma caesia | reverse complement strand
CTCGTATCTTATTGTATGCACCTCCTCAAGCAGAAGCATACTCAAGTGATTTGCTCCTAAGATCTCTTCATCCTAGTTTCACTTTATTTTTCTATGGTTGAAGAAATTGTCACCTGCATGCTCCTTTAATAATTTACAAATTTAAATCTCATAAAACACACAAGCAAACAAAATTAAGAAATTCCTTCCCTAGAAAGCAATTCCAAAGCATTTGACTTTAAAACAAACAAAACTTTAAAATAGAATCTCAAGATTAGACTGGATACAGGAAATCTGCTATTTAGCTAGGTGGAAAACCATTTGTAGCCACCAAAACAACTTATAAAGTGAGGTTAAAACTACATATATTGACCCTGCCTGTTCGGTCATTCACTCCTAAAGTCATAATGCATCAAAGGTAGGATACGAACAAACTCAACAATAGCAATAAATGAGGTGGAACTTGGAAAGTAAAATAACTTGAATAAGCTACTCAAAAATACTAACTTGGTCCCTGATAAAACTACTTTGATAGCTTATCCATTGGGCATCAACTACACCAATCTTTTCATGAGCAGGCTGCACAAAATTCAAAGAAATGAAGAATTAACATGACAACTTAGCAACAGAAAATAATTGAAAATATACATAAATCCAATTCATGTCACAATAATCATCATATTGGCTAGGTAGTTTGTTTGATCTGAATTCAAACTGACACAAGGGTTCTCAGATAAGTAGATGCTATCAAAATTAGCTGACCTCAACACATCTTGCAAATGCAAAGTCCAGCCCCCATCCGTGAACCAGATCATTCTGAGATGGCATAGTAGTCTTATTGGTCATGATGAAAAGGATTATATTTTCACATAACTGAAGGCTATCAGAGTCATTAAGGCACCTGAATCATATGCCAAACGCAACGCCAAGCATTCCTTGAGAAGACAGGAGCTACAATTTCTACAAAGCTGAAAGAACATTGTTTCCAGGAATGTAGCAAATCAGAACCCTGTCTATTCCTTTTTCTAATTCACAGGAGTATAATAGATACCCAAAAAAAATAATGTGATGCAAAACATTATTCCAGATATAGGAAACTTATAAAGAAATATATGTTTCATAATTATGGTTTTAACGCAGAATAGGCAGACAAATAGTTCATATATCACAAAATAAACATATAGTAGGACACTTACGCAGCACATGGTGGCAAATGAGGATCAGTACACCAACCAGGTTTCTCCATGGTTTCTCTGAGAAAAAAAATGAAGACCACAATTAGTAGAAAGAACAATTATACAGTAATACATATATACCTGTGACAAAATAAGGAACCACAAGGAAAGAAGGCAGTCAGTAGGATAAGCAATTAGTCTACTTGTGGACATCACTGTGAATTCTCCTTTTGGTCATCTCCCATGTCAATCCTTCATTAGGATCCATGCCTGGTTGTGAAATCTCCAAACCATATTTTTTAACCAAGTGAAGGTATCTGCATGACGAAGAGATTATATTGCCCCAAAAGAACATGTCAATTATAGAACTTTCAATTAAACAGAGGAATATAGTTTGTACTTATCAGCATTGAAGTGTTCTACACCAATATTGTCGTCCCAGACAAATATGTAATCATAAGCTGCTACAACATCTGGATGCAGAAAACGCTTTGCATACCACCTGAAGATTATCAGATATTAATGAGTGCTTGAGTAATACCATGACATCAGTAGAAGAATTGGAGGAAATTTTGGGCACAAAATGATTCCATAAACAAAATGAATAGGTCTTTATGTTGAAAAATCAACCAACTTTACCATTTAGTTTGCTTCTTTATGCTGACATGAATTGCACGCTTAGACCACTCGAATTGTTCCCAGTCACTAGCTCGACCATCATAATGGAAGAGTAATATTGTGAAATCATCAAAAAGCTGATAGACAGACGGACACACATAGTACAAAAAATAAGATGGGATAACAAAAAATTAAAGTGGAGAATCACAATAACAAACCTTTTTGACTGCCATGTCAACATTTTTTGATTGATCAAATGCAACTGTAAATGTCACCAGATATTTTGGACGTGTTTTTAAATCCTGCAGCATGTATGGAAGCAAACAAGTATATTAAACAGTACTTCAAAGGTTGAAAATGCAAAAAAAACGGCACTTGGATAATTGATGACTAATGTAATTGAAAAGAACTTAGGTAGTATGGATTTTTATTTTGGAACCCTACCAGAAACAAGTCAACTAGTTCAGAAACCAGTCAACTGCCCTGTGTCGCCTCATAATCTGAAAACAAAATTTAAAGAATGTTTTTGGTATTTTGATTTGGTATTCTTTGTAGATCCGAGATATGGATTAAGAATACCCATTTAGTGTCAAATTGTGAGTATTTGAACTCTTTTAGTACAATCCTTTTGATAGTTTTCAAAGGGGGAGAAGAGCAAAGGGGGTTAAGTTAGAATTTTGGAAAAAATCATTCTCCCTAAGTATCTTTTTGCAAAATTCCTAGCTCAAGGGGAGCTTAGGTGTAGGGGAGCCTGTTTAGGTCCCTAACGTACTTATGCATTTTTCATGCTTTTCATGCATGTTTACCTAACTTAAAAATAATGCTAACCATCAAAAAGAAAATCTTGCTAGAGATCTTGTACAAAAAGCAGATAAGAAAGAAGTGTATACAAACAATGGGTAGATTATCCACAGAAGTGAGATTGACTTGCATTTGATATTAAAACAAAACAAGAAGCTCTGAGGTGAGCGAGAGAAATAGGGATGAATAAAGAATCAAGTGCACTTGGCTATCAAACTCCTCCTTCAGCAAAAGGTGGAATCTGCCGCCCCAGCGGCCCTACACAGTCGGTCCCACGACCATCAATGAGGAGGTAAATCGAGAAACTACAGTTGGCCACGACAGAGGAGAGCATTACCTCGGCTTTATCGAGATTCGACCCTTGCCCACTTCAGCAACTCTGCTCCATCGTAACCAACTCAACTATGCTCCAGGGGCAACTATCAAACTCCAATAGGATGGTATCTTGAATATTAGAAGAGGGTTTATTGATGCAAGAGAAATAAGCATTCGCTAGAGATTTTACAAAGGAGAGGTAGATAGAGAAAGAGGCAAGAAGAAGCAAATGAAGGTTTGCTTATAAATTTTTTGTGAGAAGAAGCAATCTAGACTCTTTATTTATAGACAAAAGGAAAAGTGAGATGACTATAACAAACGACCACCCCGCCTAGCGCTTCATGAAAAGCGCATGTTACTCTATATACAAAACTCTCTCATTTGAAAAGACACTTTTGTTGTAGAGTAATTGATACCACCAAAGTCACCACAAGCTAATTAATGTCGTCGAATGTCTCACAGTAATTAGCATGTAACCGTTCAAGGCATAGTTAATTCAAAAAATAATAAAAAGTCAAAGATTTTATTAGTTTAATAAGTAAATATTTTTAAATTAAATAAATAAGAAAAATATAAAAATACATGGAATAATATAATAAGTAGATAAATATTTTTAAATTTAAAAAAAAAAATTATTTCAATCATCTAATTTATTCATTAAAGCACTTCATTGACCTCATTTGATATTTTTGAAATTAGAGGACTCAATTTCAAAAATTCTTCACATTAGAGGCCAAATTTTGATAAATAGTTTCTATATTATTTTAATATATTTTCTCTTATTTTACAATAATCAACCAAAGTTATGGAAGTGTTGATGCCCGAAGCAACCTTTGTTGGGGCAGACATAGTTGATACAATTGGTCTGGTTTTTTGTTGGTTTTCTAGTAGTTACCCTGAATGTTCAACAGTAGAAGGGGCAATGTTCAACAGCAAAAGGGTCATTGTCTAGTTGTTAAACTACTAATGGGTCTTCATTTGAATGTGTGGCACCAACTGAGAGCACCCTCGGTGCTGCCAGCCACAACCTTGAATATGAGTTCCTTATGCGGTTGTTTGGTCCCCCTGTGAGTGGGTCAGCAGCCTTTGTATGATCGGATTGTGATGTCGCTGATTGAGATAGCTAACAGTTGGATGATGGGGGTGTTGTGGCTTCGCATTAGGGGAGGCAATGGCCCATCCTCTAACAATTTAAGCAAAATTGGAAGAGGGATTCATAATGTTAGGGGAGGTCTACCTCAAAGCATCGAGGAGCATCGCGGTGATGAATTCTGGAGGCTCCTTGGTGATGTCCACCTCTACTAGAACCCTTGCGTAGCTGATACGCCACCTTATCCTCGTTAGTTGGTCAGTGTACAACGGCCTACCAACTTTGGACACTAATTTGCTCAATGCGCGAATGTTCCAACACTCCAGCGGTAAGCCAAAGATCTGCATCCACACCTGCTCTCCTTGCGTTGTAAAAAGAAACCCATGTGTAATGGTTTGAGGTATAAGGGGCAACCATAGGCGACATTGTTACATTGTTGGTGCAAGGAGTACCAAATAATCGAATTTGTATTTTGATTATGGCAAATGGTTCAAGTTAAGAATATGTTGTAGACTGATAAGCTAATCTAAGTGTGTAGGTAGTATAGAAAAGTTCTAGTTAGAGACTTGGCAAAGTAAAGTCCTAACTAAAGACTAGGTAAGGCAAGCCCTAGTTGGAAGCTAGGCAAGAAGTCCTAGTCAGTGGAACTGAGCAAGGAAGACTTGGCAAGTTGAGAACATCAGGCGAGGAGTCTAGGCGAGTCAGTGGACCTGACGTCTAGCAAAATTGATGGATCAGCGAGGACTGGACATCAAAAGGAAGTCCTGAGGGTCAGAGGATCTGATGCTATGAAGGAAGTCCAAATAGGTCTGAAGGACCAAATGTTTGGCAAACAAGTGAAATCTCCTAAGAGGAGTATGTGAGAATGTGTTCCCTTGAAGGAAATAGTAGGTATCGGTCTGACCTAAGATTTCATTGAAAATCTAAAGTCAAGACCAGACAGTTGTAAAACTGACAATTCCTACATTATACTTGTATTGTTCTAACTTTGTGATGGAGGAAAGTGAGCGCAAAGGAAATCCAGATTAAAGGAATCCGAGCGCCTCTATTAGATCCGGACGCCCAGATGGTTTGAGCACCCCTATCCAATCCAGGTGCCCGGGCAATATTTTTTCAGGCTAGCGAGGCGAATAAAGTGGCAAGTCCCAATTGGTTGAGACACCTTAGCTTCAAAGTGCTTGGAACGGTCCAGACGCCTAGAGAAGGATAAGACGCAACGGAGCCAAGTCTAATCCAGCAATCGCCACGTCAGACTTCAGGCGCCAGGAAGGGATCCAAACGTCCAAAGATGACTAACTCAGTGATTACAGCGGATCGGATAAACCATAGTGAGGGCGCCCGGAAGGTGATCCAGGCGCCTAGATTGCTCCATAAAAGCACCTCCGAACAGAACCCTCAGAACAACGCTTACAATAATTCTGCAACCCCTGTTCAAGTATTCCATGCTCCCGAAATGTTGCTGCGAAGCCAAGACGCTACACCGACACCGTGCTAAAGTTCTCAATTATTATTGGTAACTAGTAGCATCATTTCTTTAATTGTCTTTGTGTATCTATTATCTAAGAACGGTAAACGTGTTACTGTTCCTCTTTTTTTAAAAGACGAGACTTTTTCTTGTTGTAAGAAATAGTCTACTAGTGGATTGTCCATCAGAAACCGTCAAGGATTGCGGACCTGGAGAAGTAGCCAGAGGCTATGAACTAAGTAAAAATAAACATGTTATTTATTTTGTGCGCTAGGTTGTTTGTTTTCCACTATGTACTCAAAAGAATTCAAATAAGTTTTCAAAAACGAGTGAAAAAATGAAGTGCGTTATTCACTCCACTCTAGTGCTCTTAACGATCCTACAATTGGTATCAAAGCAACGCACTCTGAACTGGTGAAACCACCATTCGAGCAAAAAGTTTTTAATTATTTTCTTCATTCGTTAATCAAGTAGTCTAAATTGATGCAATCACCTCTTCTGACAACTTGTTCAGTTTTTTCATAGTTGTTCAAATTAGGTGTAAACACCACTCGAGTAGTTTTTTTATTTATGCTTCCTTTCTCCAACACTACTAATCCAAGACTAAATCTCATTATACTTTTTCCCTTTTTGTGTGCAAGAGATTTGTTCTAATGGCTCATTAAGAAAGTTACAGCACAATCCGTTCACCCCTCTTCTCCGGGGAAGATTTCACCTACTGGAAGGGTTGAATAAAGTACCACCTGAAGACACAGGTGGAAATGTGAATAATAATCCAAACTGGATTCATTGCCCCTACCAACGAAGGAGTCCTCCTAGCTTGCGACAAATGAGACCACAAATCAAAAGAAAGATTGAGACTAATGCAAAAACCACACAGACCCTCCAGTGTAGCCTAACCAAAGAGGAACTCAATCAGATAGGACCCTTTAGCAGTGCGAAGGACTTGTGGGACAAGTTAATCGAGTTTCACGAAAGAACCTCTAATACAAAAGTAAAAGAGACTTAATTTTAAATAAATTATATAATATCAAGATATAGGAAGGAGAGTCTGCAAGTCAACTTCACGTCCAAATCCAAGATCTTCTCAACAACCTCCACGCAATTGCACAATCAATCGAAAATCGAAATGTGATAAAGTACACACTGAAAGCATTTACGAGGAATACCTTATGGGCATCAATGGTCAATGCTTATAAGGTCTCTCAAGATCTTTCAAAAATTAAATTAGATGAATTGTTTATTGAATTTGAGTTACACGAGCAGATTAATGCTATTCCGGTCGAGAAAGGTATTGTCGTAATTGCAGGTCAACTTAAGGAGTCAAAATCCAAATCTCGAGTGGAACTTGAATTCAAAAATGGATCGGATTCAAAAACGACAAAGAACTCAACACCGAACTAGTCAACCTAATTCGAAAACTGTTCAAAAGGAAGAAAGGGTTCACAAAGCACGAGGTCAAGAAAATGACCCAAACAATGAACAGGCCACCTGGATCAAATCAATATAAAATAAAGACCGAAGTAACTTGCTACGACTGTAATAAAAAGGGTCATTACAAGTCAAAATGTCCAAACAAAAAGAAGGACAAAAACCAATCAAGACAAAAGCACTAAAAGTTGCGTGGGACGAGTCATCTTCAGATGATTCTGATGAAGAAAAACAAGCTCAAGTGAACTTTCTAACACTACAGGTGCAATATCATGTGGCAAAAATGGAGCCCAAGCCTGAATCCAAATCCGAATCCGAAGCCGAGTCTGAGAGAAGTCACGAATTCGTATCCATTTCAGAAGGTTCTAATAATGAGATAGACTCTCTCCTAGTAAATAAGTTGTACT
This sequence comes from Curcuma caesia, assembly GCA_037834155.1. Classification (NCBI taxonomy): domain Eukaryota; kingdom Viridiplantae; phylum Streptophyta; class Magnoliopsida; order Zingiberales; family Zingiberaceae; genus Curcuma; species Curcuma caesia. The sequence continues at coordinate 3,430 of JBBMKF010468770.1, read as the reverse complement.
TATTAATCTAGAATTTGACTCATGAGTTATCCAAATCAAATTTCTGAGTCAAGTCTCACCAAAAGGAAGTCAAAGTCCTTAAGGAGAAGACTGACCTAAGGATTTCAACTGAGCAAGTTCAAATTGGAACTTCAACTCAAGTCCAACAATTTGAGGAAGAAAATTCCACTTTGAAAACTCAAGTTGAAAACCTTAAAGGTCATTGGAACGGTTCACCTCGAGTTCTAAGTACCTCGATATGATACTTGGAACTCAAAGGGTCATATATAATCGATCCGGACTTGGATATAAGGCTAAAGCACGATTCAAATCGTACTTATCACTGGTAAATCGAACCAATAGACAACAAGTCCAAGAATGGATTCCCAAATCTAGCTTGACTAATCAAGTCGGACTAAACTAATTTTGGGTCCCAAGAATCAGATTCACTATCTGACCAGATCTTATAAGGATCATGATCCAGGAAGAGCCAATAGAAAAACCATCATAGCTAAATAAATTGATTGCTATTTTTTTATTTTCTTTTTTATTTCTGAACTTAGATTGAACCTAGGCTAGATAAGGACAATGGCTTGAATGACACTTGTCCAACCTAGTACCAGGATGGGACAAGATGAAAGTACGTTAGAAAAATTTGCTCTAGGTAGCCAAGTGGGATAAGGAATACTCTACTTGGCCTGCTTAGCTAAGTGAAACTAACTAAAGCTGCCTCACCAAACCCTAAACTAGTTAGACCAAAATTTTTTATTAAATTAACTAAGTATATAATTTCACGAATTAGCTTTATCTTAAAAAATGGTCGTTGCTCCGATACCCAAGAAAGTCTCTATACCTCACCACGGCTTGGAAGTTAAAATCTAAAATGTGTACTTAATTAATTAACGGTCAAACTTGAATCTAATTCAAGGCCAATCAAGTCTTAGAATCCAAAATTAAATTAATCAAGAATAAAATTAAACAATCATCTCACACAACTTATAGGATTAACTAATTAAAAATCTAGAAATGGATGAGATGAATTTAAGGCATAAGTTGAAAATTATTAATTTAATTCACTAAAATTTAAATCCACTAAAAATTCATAATTTAAGTAAATTAATTAATTCAACAAAAATAAAGTTAAATAATTAAACCTTAATCAAATAACGCAAAACCTTAAAGATGTTTAACTTAAACTTAAATAAATTCAAACTAAAATTTAATTAATCCAATTAAGTCTAACCTAAAATCCAATTAATCTAACTCGATTTTAATAAAAAATAAGATTAACAAACTCACACAACCCACCCAAAACAAACCTTCATTAAATAATTATAAATTATTAAATTAATCCTAATTAACTAACTTATCTTAATAATTAAAAATTTTAACTCAACATAACTGATTAATTTAATAAAATTTAGTGACTACAACCTAATAATTCAAACTTAGTAAAATCATAATTACAACACTTAATAAGTTAATAAACCTCAACTTAAACTGAAATTGAATAACTTAACATAATCTAATTGAACTTTCTAGACTTAACCAAATAGGACAAGTAGGTAGACTAGAATTGATTTTTAAAACAGTCCTCTGAACTAGTATTTTTTATTGTTATTTTTCAAAAACTTATGTTTTCCAAACCTATTTATTAAAAAACTTATGTTTTTCAAAACTCTTAGTAACAACTTAGGTTTTTTAAAAAAATAGTTAAAATCTAGACTTAGCGTAGGTCTTCTTGTAAAAAACATGAATTTATAGATTTAGGCAGCTGGCAACTCACAAGCACCTTAGGATTAACTTGCTTGTATACTAAGCCACTTAAAATGGTGTGAAATGCTTAGGGTCAAGCCTAGATTTCAGATGCTTATGTCAGTACATCACCATTAATCTGGACTATACAAATTCACATAGATTAAGTTAATTGATCCTTCATAGTAATTGACTAGCTGGAAACTTATACTTAACCTGACTAACTTAGTGAAAACTGCTATCTTCTAATAGTCAGCTAGTAACACAAGTTAGACATATTGACAAAGACAATTTCATAAATGTTATATTTTTCATATATTTTATTTGCTAAACTTAGTCATTATACTTGGACTCTAGGTTCTATAAATTTCTTTATTGTCAGTACAATTTATTATTGATAGTGTTGTTGTTTACATCATTTTGACTCATTATTGTTGCATCTTAAAATTTTCTTTTCAAACCTTCATGAAAAATTTCCAATTGTTTTAAAACCGTAAAACACCTATTTCAAAACGTTCTCCCTCCTAAACTTGTTTTTGATTATGTACAAGGGGGAAAATAACTTCAAAGTTAAGAATATGTGTTTTTCAAAGTCAAGCTAAATGTTTTTTAAAAATATGTTTCCAAACTACTATTCTTCTAAGTAATTTGAAAGTGTTTTTCAAACCACAAAATTGTCTTACACTAAGACTAAGTTTTTTAAAGCTAAGTGATTTCCAAAAATTAAGCTAAAACCACATTAACTTCAGGAGGAGAGAAAAGGTCTTTTAATGTCATTTCAAAAGTTAAGTGATTTTCAAAATTCAAGACCGCCTTAATTTCAGGGAGAGAAACTGAATATAGGGGGAGTGGTTGTTAGGGGTTCAAATTTTGAAAAGTTTTTGAAATAATTTTCATATTTAATACTTAACTTTAAACTAGATTGTCATAATAAAAAAAGGGGAGATTGTTGGTGCAGAGAGCATCGGATAATCGAACATATGTTTTGATTATGACAAAGGGTTCAAGTTAAGAATATGTTGTGGATTGATAATCTAATCTAAGTGTGCAAGTAGTACAAGAAAGTCTTAGTTAGAGACTAAGCAAGGCAAAGTCCTAGTTGGAGGCTAGGCAAGGCAAGTCCTAGCTGGAGATTAAACAAGACAAGCCATAGTTGGAGGCTAGGCAAGAAGTCCCGGTCAATGAGACTAGACAAGGAAAACTTGGCAGATCAAGGACACCAAGCGGGGAGTCTAGGAAAGTCAGTGGACCGAACGTGTAGCAAGTCGATAGGTTAGCGAGGATCAGACATCGAAAGGAAATCTTGGGGTCAGAGGATCGGATGCTGAACAGGAAGTCCAAATAGGTTTGGAGAATCAAATGTTTGGCAAATAGGTAAAATCTCCTAAGAGAAGTAAGTGAGGGCACGTTCCCTTGAAGGGAACAGTAGGCGTCAGTCTAACCTAGGATTTCACTAGAAATTCAAAGTCAAGACCAGACAATTGTAAAACTATCAATTCCTGCATTATACTTGTATTGTTCTAACTCTGTGATGCAAGAAAATGAGCACAAAAGAAATCTAAATTAAAGGAATCCGGGCATCCCTATCCGATCCAAGCGCCCGGATAGTATTTCTTTAGGCCAATGAGGCGGATGAAGTGGCAAGTACCGATGGGCCAAGACACCTCAACTTCTAGGTGCCTGGAACGATGTAAGC
>JBBMKF010468752.1:0-10714 GCA_037834155.1 Curcuma caesia | reverse complement strand
CTCCAAATGGGGAACGCAATCAAAGGATGCTAGGCATCTGGATTGGCCACTGTATGTGCTTCCCGATTTACCCTGGTGGTCGGTGGGAAACTTCCGTGGGATCGGACCAGTCAGTCACCTCCAGGATTGAGTCCATGAGACTGACTGGGATTTATCTTTTTTTTTTTTTTTGTTATAGTAGACTAGACTTGAACCTTGATCAATAACTACTACAACTACACTAAACTACAAACATCAATACTTGAATCATTATGAACTTTGGATCTCATATAGTATTATAAACCATCAATGGAATCTTGAACCTAACCCTAAACCTATCATAAACTACAAACATACCTTCGATAACATACAAGAAGATGAGGAGACGATAAACGATGGAGCTGATCTACAAAGACATTTGAGCAAGCAGAAGGGGAGTTCTCAACCTCGACAAATACTAAACCCTAAACACATCATAAAATGCAAACATACCTACGACAGAGAGGAATATGAGGAGGTGGTAGACAGGCGGTGTGATGGAATTAATCGGTGAAGATGGGAAAGGGTGAATGAGGGATTTCGAAGTAAGAGGATTCGAAAAGTTTGTTTTTTAAGAAACATAAAATACTAAAAATATTAATTTTTTTCCCGAACACCCAATCGATTTAAGTTTCAATATGAAATGAGTTGCAAATTAATCAAGCCCGATCGAACCGTGGATTGAGTGTAGGAGGATAAATGTAAGATTGAATAATGATAAAGAATATTTTTTAATTAAAAAGTAAAAGTTGAAAAAAAAAATATGATGATTTTTGTCGCTTTATGTTCAATTCATTTTTTGGATTTAAAATTAATAATAATCCTTTTTACCTGGTGCTGCTTATACTTTTATATACAGAGAAAAGTAATGCGTCGGATAACAACAATTTAACGAACGGTCGCAGGGGAAGGATCCGTTTTCCCCAAATCAGAAGAGAAGATCGTCGGCGATCCCGATTCCCAAAGTCAAGGAGGCCGATGAACAGCGACGAAGTACTGAACACCGCCGCTGGCGATGGCTCCGGAGGCAGCTCCGGCGAGGGGGCCTCGTCCTCTCCGCCGAAGGGCTCGGAGAAGCGGAAAGAAAAGGCGCGAGTTAGCCGCACGTCGCTGATTCTGTGGCACGCACACCAGAACGACGTCTCGGCCGTCCGCAAGCTTCTTGAGGAGGACCGCAGCCTCGTCAACGCGCTTGACTACGACAGACGGACTCCGCTCCACGTTGCGGCCCTCCAAGGCTGGATCGATGTAGCCGAGTGCCTCCTCGAGTACGGTGCCGACGTCAATGCCCAGGACCGATGGAACAATACGGTTAGCTGCGTCTTTTGCTTTTTCACCACCGGTTCGTTGGATCTTTGTTTGGATTTTTATCTCTGTTACTAATTCACGATATATATATTTTCTTTCTGATATGGATTAGCCTCTTCGTCGCGATATGCTGAATTCGATTAGTCGAGTTATGTGGATTTCTTTATCTTTCTTTCGTTACATAAGTGGGATCCATCAAGTGAAGGGTATTTTGTGTGGAGTGGGATCAGAGAAGGATAGAAAAGAGATGTTCAACTACTTTTCAGATAATTCGATTGGTTGAATAACGTTTTCTATCGTCATTACGCATTTTTTTTTCTATTTTTAATGTTTTGGAATATTTCTTGTGTTAATTGGGCTATTTTAAAGGAATGTCTGACTTTGATATTGTTTTGATTAATGGAGAAAGAAAAAGATGAGTACCTGGTATTACTGAATGCGACAATACTCCTGTGAAAGTTTTTTTTAATGATCCTACATAGGATAGATGTCTCTCTATGATCATTTGACTCCTATGACCACTTTTTACATGCTTGAATTCTCTGTCACGGCTATATTTGCTTATTTCTTTTGCATATTTGAGGATACTGCTTTGTTTGCTTTATTTTTTATTTGATATTTTTGGACAATTGAAATACACATCTTCATTTAATTGTTCATGAACTTTTTCTGTTTGTTGACAGCCACTGGCTGATGCAGAAGGAGCTAAGAAGGAGGCCATGATCCATCTTCTAAAGTCAAAGGGAGGCTTGTCTTTTGTGAGTTTACTGCCTTGATACTGCAGATAGCAGACTGTAACATACTTTAGCACACTTTTGATTGTCAGATCTCCTCATTTTTCTAAAGAAAAACTACTTTTCTATGTTCACTTTGCAGGGACAAGATGGAAGTCATTTTGAAGCAAAGTCGGTTCCTCCCCCACTTCCTAACAAGTGTGACTGGGAAATTGACCCATCGGAGTTGGATTTTACAACCGCGACACTAATTGGCAAGGTTGTTCTTCCTTTTATTTCTTCCCCTTTTGCAAACATCATGGCATTTCATATTACCTCATAGCCTTGGCAGATCGGGCTGATACTGAAAGATTTGTAGTATTTCTGTTTCACATTAGTCTTAAGAGAGAACTGGTAGTTGGAGTTTCGATAAACAAAGTTATATGTTTGTCAGTTCATTATGCTGTTCCATAGCAGGTGTTGATATAATTATAACTCAAATGCCTCAGCTGTGCCATAACTTAAGTTTTGTGCTTTAGGGGTGCATCCACTTGTATGAAAGTTTATTTTCTTAAACGTTAGAACTTTCTGTTAAGTTACTTTTATTATTCTTGGTCTTAGGTGCTAACCACGTAATTGTCCCGCTAAATTTACTTATTTTGGAGAAAGCAATATCTAAGCTTTATAATTCTAATAATTTGTTAGACCTTTGGCAACATGCTGGTGAATTTTAATATTTTTGCAGATACCACTGGAATTGTACTTATTTATGACATAGATGTTCGCAGTAGTCTTAACATCTTATATCCGGTAGTCAGATAAGATAAATTTAGGGGCATGGTATTTTTCATTTATAGCAATAAACATAGAAGTTCAATTCAAAAAGGATAAGTTTTAATCAAACTATATATTTAATCTATCTATTGTTAGTCATGACTAACAAAAAATTCAAAAAGATGAATGAAATTTGCGTGTGAATATTCTTCTTGGAAATTAAAATTGTATTAACTCACAAAAATCATATTGTACAACCCTACTTACGGATGATACTAGAGATGCAAATGAATTGTTCCGACTTGTTAGCTTTTCAAGCCGGTTTGAAAAATATTTGATTCATATTCGAAATTATCAAATTCAAGCTGAACTCGAACATGTTTGATAATTTTTTGAGCCAAATTCGAGCCCATAATATTTTGTTTAATTGTTTACGAGCCGCTTGCAAACTTTTATTTATTATATTTTATTATATTACACAATAAACATATTTTTATTCTATTGCATACAACTTTGATTTGAATATGCTCAAATTAAGCTTCGAATAACTTTAATTGAACTCCAATTTGAACCATTTTGATCTATAGTTTGATTATGCTCGAATAAAGTTTGAACCACTGGAAATGAATTTGAGCTTGAATTTTATTTCAAACCAAGCTTGAGGCAAAATTATTTATATTTTTGAACTTCCAATCAAATTTGAATATCATACATATTTTTCAAGCTCAAACTTGAATATAAATATTTTTATACTATTCGGCTCAATTTGATTCGTTTGCACCCTAAATGATATCACACACACACACACATATATGAAGAGAATCAGATAATAATTGCCTATATCTTCAAAGATTTTGTAAGAGACTAATTAGTTAATTAATAGTTGTAGTTATACAAGGAAGCAAGAATATTCTATAATAATTTACACTCTCCCTTAAGCTGTTGATTAAGCATAGTTTGGACTTTAAATCTTTAAAGTTCTTCCTTGGTAGAGAGCTTTAGCGAGGATGTCTGCTGCTTGAAAACTAGTTGGCAGATGCAATAGCTTATTATTCCCTCTTCTATCTTTTCCTTTATTTATGAAGTGGCGATTAATCTTCACGTGCTTCGTTCTATAATGATGCACCAGGTTCTTTGCAATACTAATAGTTGATTAAGTATTGCAGAATATTTTCATAGGTTCTTTAATAACAATTCTTAATTCCTTTAAGAGTCTTTGTAACTACATCCATTCACATATATTGTGTGCCATTGCTTTAAATTTGGCTTCCATACTGCTTCTTAACACAACAAACTTTTACTTGCTATGTCATGTAATTAAGTTTCTCTATACATATGTGCATTAGCCGGTGTTAGGTCTTAAATATCTCAGGGTTCTATAGAGTGCCTCCATATGCTCTTCATTTGGATTGTTCATGAATTGCCTCACCATCCTAACCAAGTAGCCAATGTCGAGTTTATGTGCGATAAGTATATGAATTTGCCCATGAGCCTTTGATATCAACCGGTGCACAATCCTCTTTGGTTCTTAGTTTGATCGTTGAGTCCATGGAAGTGTTTGTTGGCTTTCATTCGAGCCTTCCGATTTCTCTCAAAGGGTCCATAATATATTGTTGTTTAGAGACTGAGATTCCTGTGTTTGGCATACCTATTTCCATTCCAAGAAAGTATTTGAGGCTTTCCAAATTTTTGATTTTGAATTCTTTGGCTAATAGGCTCTTGAGTGTACTTATCTCTTGCATATGATCTTTTGTTAGAATAATGTCATCCACGTATACAATAAGGATGACAATTCTCCTTTGAGGTGAACATTTAACAAAGAGGGCGTGATCCGATTGGAATTGTAGATAACCACAATGGTTGGTTACTCTAGTAAATTTGTCAAACAAAATTCTTGGGGATTGTTTGAGTTTTTATAATGATCATTTCAACCTACAAGCTTTGTTGATTATGGCTTGCAACTTGGATTCAAGAGGGATGCTCATGTAAACTTCTCCCATTAGATCTCTATTGAGAAAACCGTTCTTGACATCTAATTGATAAAGCGACCTGTCTAGATTTGCGATCATAGATAAGAGAATTCGAACTATGTTCAATTTGGCTAAGCAAAAGTTTTTTTGTAATCGATTTCATTGGATTGTGTGAATCGTTTTGCAATGAGTTGGGCCATGAACTTCCATCTTCTCTTCTCTCTATTTAATTGTGAAGATGCATTTCCATCCTATAGGATGTTTTTTAGGTGGTAGTAGTTGTGTGATCATCCATGTTCTATTCTTCTCTAGTTCTTGGATCTCTTCTTCAACAGCAACCAGCAACCAGCAACCTTCCTTTCAATATTGTGAGAACTTCTTGTTTGGATTTAAGAATTTATATTTGATCTAGACTTGCCACAAAAGCACTAAAGTTATTAGATAGTCCTCTTGTATGGCACAAAGTTATAGATTGGATGTTTTGTGCATTCTCTAACACCCTTTGTTCTAACTCCCTTTATTTTTGCAATAAGAAGATCACAATGTTTGGAAGACTTGGGTTTAGAGTTATTGTGGATCTTTTGATCTTGGGTCTGGTTCCAATTCTTGGATATGCTCGAGGAGAACTTGCTCTATCTCCCTTTGGTTCTTTTCCCTCCTAAGACAGGTGAGAAGACATTTGTTGTTTTTTGATTGATCGGTGTCTAGGGAATAAAGGCTAAAAAGACCTAGGGATTTGTTTAGTTAAATAACAGTTGGAGAAGAGGAAGCATTCAGGGAAGAAATATTTGGAGGTTCGGGTATTTATGCAGGTGAGTGGTATGGAACCATGGGTTTATTTTGGTGAGTAGGGACATTTTCTATTTGGGTATTAACCGGATTTGATAAAATGTGGGGAATATCTAGGTTATCGATCTCCGTATTGATGTCCTGAAGCTATATTCTTGTATGAAATTATTCTCTCATGAATATTAGATTTGAGGTAATATGGCTGATGCTCAAAAAATGTAACATCCATAGAGCTATATATTTTTTTGTAATTGGAGAATAACATTTGTACCATTTTGGATAGGAAGAATATCCTAAGAAGATACACTTAATGACTTTGAAATAAGTTTTCCCCGGTGTTGGCTATGAATTAGGATAAAAATGGAGCAATCAAACAACTTGATAGGGATGAAAGATATGAGATGTATGGCTGGGTGTGCTTTAAGAAGGATCTAGCATGGGGTCTAGAATTGTAGAACTCGAAAAGGCATTATATTTATGAGGTAGGTTGTGATGAGTATGACTTCCCCCAATATTGTTTTGGTACATGTGTAGAGAACATGAGAGACCAAACTATTTCTATGAGATGTCTGATTTTCCCTTCGGCTACACTATTTTGTTGAGGTGTGTTAGCTTAGATGAACAGTTCATTGATTTATTAGATAATCACTAAGAATGGATGCAAAATATTCCTTTGCTTTGTCCATTTTTAAAATGTGTATTTTGGTTTGGAATTGAGTTTGAAGCATGTTATTGAATTTTTGAAATATGGAACCTACCTCTCATTTTTCTTTCATTAGGAAAACCTATGTAAGTCTGCTATTGAGAGTTGACATATGCACATTGAAACTCATTTGGATTTTTATTATTGAAAAAAGATGGAAAAAGGTTCTTGAGGTATATAAAATATGGATAACGTAATGCATTATTCCCTTTCTAAAAAATAGAAATTACATTTTGACTTATAAACACTAAACAACTGGTATTAAGCAGATAGAGCCCTGAGTATCCTTTAGCATTTCTAATATGTTTCCCAAATTTAAGAAGTCAAATTCACAAGAATTTAGAGAAAAATTAGTGACAAAATTGTGATCTTGAGTGCGCCTACTAACTGGTAGCAAATTATAGTGTAATTGAGGTACTAGAAGCCTAATTTGAGTGTTTTAGGTATTTTGAAATTTTTATTGATCCAGTTCTAATCATTTTGGAAAGCAATCAATTTGCTGTGCTATACCGATTGATACGTTGTTGCAGTATAGGCTGAAATTTGTTAAGTGTCTCTATCTCCAGTCATGTGGTTTGAAGATCTTGAATCTACAATCCATGAATTCAATTTATCTTTTCTAACTCTCAAGACACTTATAAAATTACCTTTTGTGTTAAAGATCTGGTCTGGATTGTGAGAATAGGATTGACTTCTTGTGATTGCTTGATCAATTGCTTCAAAATCTCCCACTATAGTTTGCTAAAAAGATTGGATTCAACAAACAGAGAATTTCTCTGATTGCAATGTTGCCTCAGTTTTGTAGGCACGAGGGCTTCCAATTTGCTGGTTTCTCGTGAATTTTCAGCATGTTTCATTGGTGTGACTAGGCTTGTGGCAATATCCACAATATGAGCATTGCCTCCTTTGCTGATTGCTAGTGCCTTGATTCTGAGGCCCATGAGCAGTTAGGGCAGAATTTTCCACTTGATGTGTAGCGGCTGGAGTCCGTAGCGTCACTTTTTTCCTGCTTTCTTCTTTCTGAATCTTCGAAAAACTTCTTGAAGGTTGAGTTTGACCTCATCCTTTAAATTCTTCCTCGGGATTTATCAAGATTTTTGTTGAGCTTGAATAAAAAATTGTACATTTGTTTCTTTTCAACAATTTGCCTATACTTGACTCTGTCTTTAGCACAATTCCATGAATGTTCTCTGCACATATCAACTTGCTGCCAATAATGTGAGAACATTAGGTCACTGTCAAATCTTCTTGTCGCAAATCATGTAGAATATTTTGTATTTTGAACAAGGTATTCTCCTTATTTGAATAAGTCCCCCTCATTGTTTCTCAGATTTCTCTCACTGTCCCATATAGAAAAATCTTTTCTTATATCTCGTTGTTCATGGAATTAATTAACCACAACATTATGATTTTCTACTTCTAAATCTTGTGTCGTCTACCTTTGGAGGGGCTGTGCCTCCTGATAAATAATTGTGCTTTCATTTGCCACATATGAGCATCCTCATCTATTGGGACCATTGAAGATAATTGTGCCCATTGAGTTTGTGTCTTGTAATGAGGATTTGACTGCCGTTTGATATTCCACTAGCATTGAAGACAATGAAATTTTGATGAGAGGTGATGTCAGATGTTGTGGAGGAACTAAGTCTTCTTTCTGTGGCCATTCTGAATTTTGACATTGATGTTGTGACGTCAGATGTTGTAGGGTAGGAAATAGATGATTGCTTGCAATGATAACAAGCAAGGATTATCAACATTGATCAACAATGGAAAATGTTCGCAGTTGTTCAATGCCTAGGACGAGAGACGACTAGGGTTTGGAGAGATGGCTAGGATTGATATGTTTATGTCAAGTAAATACCCTGTTGATGATTTATCTGTTTATATGTGAAAAGAGAGTTTTCATGCTTTAGCCATAGGTGTTCAATGTGTTTGCATGCTAGAACTTCACACAAACTTTCTGATTGAATGTTTTCACAGGCATAGTTTAAAAACACTATACTATTTCTTCTCGAGTTTGTGTTATTGTTGCTTCCTAGCACACGTTAGCCTTGGTTTGGAATTATGGATTTGAATAAGAGACAGCTGGTTGAAATTTCTTAGTGATGCATCGTAGTTTTCAAATTCTTTAAAAAGTGTCCATTTTTTAGTATTGAGTAATAATAGTGGTTAATGTTGCAAGTAGGATCAATCTACAGTCCTTTCCAGAATGATGCTTCTTCCTTTTCATTATTGTTTGACTTGTTACATGTCTATTCATAGCAGCTTTGACTCAAACTAATTTTCAGATTTAATTTGAAGTTCAATTAGGAAGTTTGGTGTTTGATGTTAAATTCTTCTGGTATTTGCATCTTACTAGTTATCCAAGTCTTACTAGAATGTTGTAGCTCATGGTTGCAGGGTTCATTTGGTGAAATCATAAAAGCCTATTGGCGTGGAACACCTGTGGCAGTCAAACGTATTCTTCCTTCTTTGTCAGATGACAGATTGGTGGTGTAAGATCCTATTGTTGTTCTATCTTCTAGAATTTGTAATTTTTGCTCTATTATTTATTGCAGAATTTTAAGCTTCTTATATGTTTGGAAATTAAATGATTATGTACCTTCAGAATCAAAACCCTTGGGGGGAAAAAAATCTAAGATTGGTTTTCAAGAGCTCATTGGTTTTTTTGTGAATTACTTTTTCTGACATAATGGAATTTCCTTCTTCATCCGCATTGATTAGTTTAAGACCACGTATATTATCCTCTGTTAATTCTCTGCACGATTTCTTCCACTCATGAATTGCAATAAGTATGCTGTTATGTCAATTGGAAAGAATGCCTTATACGCTATTAGCATATAATATATGGCACCTATGTTTAGTCTCACATAAGTTGTCACATCCCTACACACCCACTATTAAATACCTTAGAATATTACAACAATGATCATCCATATAAAAAATGATGACGTTGAGAGGAAAAATAAGACCATCAATTGACATATTTTTCAAATGTTTCTTACAATTTCTAAAATATGCTATAATGACCTTATTACAACTATAAAAAAATGTTGTTAAGGAAATAGAGGTAAGCAACCATGTCTTAAGTACTTGAACTTTTCCCAATAGATTTGCTAGAATAATAAAAGAACTACATTAAAGTAGTAGGGTAGTACTACAACCTTTTTCCTAATAGGTTTGCTTGACCACTTGCTAGAATTTCAAATATATATATATTATAGTTAGGGTTGTAAATGAACTGAACGTTCATGAACAAGCTTGGTGTTCGGCTTGGTAAGGGCTTGTTTATGGTCATTCAATACACACAAGATTAATTAAATAAACAAGCTTGAACACATATGTGTTCAGCTCGTTAATCTTCATGAGCAACATTGTGAATAATATTCGTGAATAATATTTATGAACCATATTCATTAATAAAACTCTTATCAATATGCTAAATAAAGAAAGAATATTTTAAAATGAACAGATACGTTTATATTATCAAACTCAATAACCAACCAAACAAACTTAAAATGTAAAAGTTTCAAACAAGTTTGAATTGAGAGCTCGATAATATCTAAACAAGCCAAGCTTAAGCTTATAAAAAAGAAACCAAGCCAAACTTGAACAATCATTTCAAAAGTTTTGTTCATTTTTAGGCTTGGCTCGGTTCGACTTGGCTTGGTTATCTTATCAAACAAGCTTAAACGCCATAAAGCTGGGCTTGGTTTGGCTTTATTTACAACCCTAATTATAGTAGTAGGTCAACACAACCGCTAAGTTGAGTTTCCTTGGGTCAATGTGAATGAGTTAACAAATAATTACAAGTAAAGATTTATATGAAGGGTAAAAGATGCAAGCACCGACCTACCTAGTGGGATAAAGCTTGATTGTTGCTGTTGTAAAAGATGCAAGCAAAATATTATATCACATCATAACAAAAGCATAGAACACATACACTCATCATGAATCCTAACAAATGGCTAATGAAATTTCGACACTCCCTCAGACCGTGTACATACTTACCATTGTGTGCCATGAGTTCACCTTTACCCTTGCAAGAACAATGAACTCCATCACTATGTCTAACAACTCAAATCCTAAAAGATCATCACATGACATACTCTTGTATCATGGGGCAACACGTGTCTAGGCATGCAAGACAAGGAATAGAATTAACGTGTATAGACACTACAGTAACAACAATAACAATCAAGACTTATCCCACTAGATGAGGTCGGAAGGATGTATAGACAATATGAAAAAATTTTATTATTATATTAAAATAATCAATTGAATTAATCTTGGTTTGAGTTTTTGAAGCTTCATATTCCTACAGGAACGTCATTTTACCCCTATTTAATGAATTAATATTAAATAAAAACTTTAGTTTAATAAACTAGAAATTTTAGTTTTAATTTAACCAAGCATTCTAGTTATACATTAATCAAAAC
>JBBMKF010468741.1:0-10714 GCA_037834155.1 Curcuma caesia | reverse complement strand
TTGAAATCCGAGATTAAATGCCTATGAATTTAACTCAGAAATAATCCAAAGTCTTCAAAGAACCCCTTCAATTCCTTTGGATTTCTTTGATTCTTTTTGAGCTCAGATCCGGATCAAGAAATCACGGCGAAAGCAGAATCTCTGGTGAAACCCTCACAACCGAATCTCTATAACGAACTTCACTTGTAATCATCCTATAGGATCTGGAAACCAAGTTGAAAGAGGAAAATCTGAGGTTCTGGCTGCGCGAGAATGAAGAACAGAGGAAGAAGATGACGAACAGAAGTCTACAGTGTCCGCGATCGGGGTTACTGTGGATTCCTCGTTAAAACGGGGATTTGAATTTCGGCTGGTTCGGGACTGTTTGAACTGGGTTCGGTTGTGCTTTAATGCTGGTTCAACTCAAATCAAGCCGGTTCAGCTCCAATTCGACTCCGGTTTGACTCAAATTCAAATGGGTTCAGCTCAAATTAAACTCTAATCTTGATTTTGAAATTTGGTTCAAAAGAATTTGATCAATCTTGGCTTGACTTATCCTAATTGGCTCGATCATGGTTCCACTTGAGTCTTACAAAGATTAAAATCAATTAATACCAAATTAACCATCAAAATTACAAAAATTATATCAATCATCCAAATATACATTATATCACAAATGCAATTCAATTATGTCCATTAAACAATTAATTGTTCACATAAAAATCCAAAATGAACCATCAAAATACCATAAAATCCTAACTCATCACCAACAACCCTAACCCTTAGAAGATATAAATCTTTTTAATCAGGATGGTTATGGAGAGATGGGTAAGGGGATGGAGGTATTCGAGATGGGAAATATTACGAGGAAGCGAATATTTGACTTAGGGTTGTTCGAAATGTTTAGATTTCATATTATTATTCTTATTGAATAATATTTTGATTATTAGAATTATTTTAATATTATATGTAGACACTGATTTGAGTAGAGCACGCTGATTTGCTGATACTCGGAGCTTGGTAGATACAAAAGTGAGTACATTCTATCCTTGGACTCCTATATTTTTTTTGTGCATGAATAAAAAAAATTAAAAAGATATATATGTATATAATCAATAATTATTTTTAAAAGGGAATGAAAAGGATCTTTAAAATACTGAAACATGGTTAAAATAATTAAATCATTAAAGGGTAATGAATTGATTTATTTTCTGTTCACACATGGGTTCATCAGAGGAATTAAAATGGGAAAAGGTATTTTCAAAATTTAAATAAATATTCTAACTTACTTTGCCGTTGATACACATCTTTATATTGCTTAATCTGTTATACTCCTTGTTGTTGATATTTACCTGTTAATAATTAGCCTTTACCTGTTGATTCTTAGCCTTACATGTAAATCTTTTAGTGATACATAAATGAACGAATAACAAAAAATTTCATTTGAGTTGGTGGTTTAGACCAAATCGAGAAGATACATACTGAGAATATAACAATTATGATAATTGATAAAAAAGATATAACGTGAAATAAGATTTAAAAAATGATAAATATTAAAAGGTGTTAATTATGAGCCTAGTTTTTATACTAGAGTTATATACTAGAGTACTGGACTGTGCACCTGAGTAATGGTGACGTGAAATAGTCCTCGATCCAGAGCACTTGACCGCCCATATATTGTTGTGGTAGAGCAGAGGTCGTGGTCAGTGTTTA
This sequence comes from Curcuma caesia, assembly GCA_037834155.1. NCBI lineage: Eukaryota > Viridiplantae > Streptophyta > Magnoliopsida > Zingiberales > Zingiberaceae > Curcuma > Curcuma caesia. The sequence continues at coordinate 9,022 of JBBMKF010468741.1, read as the reverse complement.
TCCTGTCTTCCACCAATGAGAGTTGTTAGCTCGTATGTTAGATAACGTATGTGGCGATATATTCTAAAGAGACTGATGGTATGAGATTTTGATTATGAGATTTTTCTACTATGATGATATTGGCTCATATTGTCCATTTTTAATTAATTATATACATGTGGATACGGTTTAAAATAATTGATCATGAGATTATACTAGTGATGATATTTAATAATGACGATATCTGATTCTAGACAATAATAAGGGAAATTATTGATAAATACATAGATATATATATATATATATATACATATATATTATGTATAAATGGAAAACTATATGAAGAAAATAAAATTGAGATAATAAAATATGATCTACTCTATTTTTCTTAGCTTCTTAAATAAGATTAAATTCATGCACATCTTTTGCGATTACTCACTTAGCCTTTGGCTAACTGTCTGCATTCTTTGGCTTCCAGATTTGCAAGCACAGACTTAATACTACCCTGGTTCAATTTTCCTTAGAGTTGCTCCAAGACTTGACATGTTGATTTGATTTTGGTTTGGTCTACTTTAGTTTTTGATATTTTATGTTCAATTTTACATTTATAGATGGTGGTCCATGAGACAAAATAAATGGATTTATGAATTTTTTTGATTATGCTATCTAATAAATTATGGATGGCTCTTCTATTATGTCTCTTGTATTTTATTGGTCCCTTTTATTATAATGTCACCAAGTGAGGTACCTCCCGATGTGCGGGAACGACACCTCCAGGTCATGACAACACTAATTTATAAATGAATTAAAATTATATTTGATATGTAATCTAAAAGAGACTAATGACAATTTCAAAACAAAATTAGAGATGGAATTTGTATTTGAAATTAATTTCATTTGGCAAATTAAAAACAGATTTATAAATAAATTTTCAATTTGTTTTTGAAATTAGAGATAAAATATTTCTGTCTCAAAATTAGACATGGGGCTTTCAGTAGTGGATTTTTGAGACGAAATATTCTGTCTCAAAATATTATTTAGAGACAGAAAAATAATTTTCAGAGACAGAATTTTTTGTCTCTGAAACTCTGTTTTCTTGTAGTGAAAGTCTATCATCATCCTCTTTTCCAATGCATCTAACAGGATCCTGTTAGGGACCTCAATTTGGTTATATTTCATACTCAGTTTCTGAACTTTTCTGCAAAAGGTGGAATTCGTCACCTCAACGATTTCACATGGTCGGCCCCACGATTATCTGTGAGAAGATAAATCAAGAAGTTTACAGTTGACCACAACATAGGAGGATATTATCTCGGCTTCATCGAGATTCGAACCCTTACCCTCTTCTGTAATTTTACTCCATCGTAACCAACTCAGTTATGCCTCGAGAACTAATTTTTGAACTTGGTACTACATTGAGTTGTTGTCAGAAAATTAATTTTGAACCAATGAACTATAAAAAATATATACAAGTGAGTTCCGTCCAATAAATTTAAAATTGATCAAAAAATTATAATTTATATTTTGAATAGATAATTTTTAAAATTAATTTTAAATAAATAAAATTTTAATTATTAAAGTAAGTCCAAATAAATATTTATTATGAAAAATAACATAAAATTATTTCATATCCGAAAGGAAAGGATATTAAATCTTCTTTATATTATGTTTTGTGATGTTAAATTTATTGGATTCAACTCAATGCATGTTCGGAGCTAACAAGGGAGGTGTGTAGTGTAGGATCGATGCGCGTTAGAGGAGGGTGAATAACATTAGTCATTCGTTCATTCTATCAAATTAACTAGTAGTGGAATTAAATACAATATAAGGGACTCGTAGATTTTAATTAGTTCCTAATCCCGCAGGGTTAGTAGATCCAAAGCCTATGTACGAGAAGGCGCTCATCTACTATTGGTCTCATTTTTGAAATTTTTTTGGAGATGAAGAAACACATCTTATAGTACAATAATAATCAAAGTAAAGTGCAAACAATAATACTTAAAATAAATAAAATAAATACCCATGTAGTCGATCTGGAAGTCCTTAAGCGATGGGACTTCCAGATCCCATGGCTTAAGGGACACGGCTTAAGGAACATACTTCCCAATCGAAGAGAAAATACTTGTCGAGGAACCGATGTTCCGGTTGATCCCATGTGGTGATACTTCCCAATCAAAGAGAATGTAGTCAAGCTCTAGCCGTGCCCCTCAAAGAGAAAAGGAACAATTGCAACCTAATAACATCCGCAGAGATATTATTATATTTTAGGATTTCACAAAATTCTAAAAATTTCTCTAAATGTAGATTCAGATCGTCAATATATGCGCCTCCAAATTGGTTGTGTTGGATCATAGAAAGTAGTGAAGGCTTCAGCTCAAAATTATTCGTATCAACTGGAGGTCTTGTGATGCTAGACCTCAATTCTCTTGCATTAGGTGCTACATAATCCTATAGAGCTTTGTTCTCGTCATCGGCAACCATCGTTGGTGTTGGTTGTACTTATTCGACTTCCAACTGCTCTGTAACTTTCTCCTTGCACGATAAGTACATTCAATCTCTGGATCTACGTCTAGAATAATCCTCAATCTATCAGACCTTCACATATAAGAAAAGTTTATTTACTTGCAAAGAGAAAAAATTGAAAAATAGCAATAAAAATTTCTAGATTAATCAAATCATAAATAAAACTAATATCAACAAAGCGCAGTCCTCAGCAACGATATCAAAAACTTGATTAGCGTGAACCACAAGTGCACAGTTCTCATCAAGTAATAAAATTATCGTCCTTTAGAACTGCATATTAACTACCAGTTTACATGCAAAGCAAACTATCTAGATGAATTGAGTTGAGAGAAATATTGTAAAAGAAAACTAAGAAGACTTTATGGAAAGTGATTAGAAAACTAATTCTTTGAGACAATCTCAATGTTAGACTATGCATGAAGGTGGTTTATCCTAGAGTAATTGATGTGTCTGTAAAAAGAAAGAAAAGAAAGAAATTCATCGTTTTATCTATCCCAATGCAACCCTTACTTTCGTGATAGTCGAATTGGAATAAACCTTTTACGCTCTATGGCAAATAATGTTTACCCTCGAGAGAGTTTGAACTACTTTTGTGATCAAACTCTCAATTTTAATTCTATAGTTTTGAGATTAGAGTTCACCTATCGGCCCATCTACTAATCTCTAACATATGCAAAACATACACTTATAAATTAGATCCTAGGTTAAAGTTCACCTCTCAGTCTATCTCAGGAAAATCCATCTCTTAATTTTTGATCATGCAAAGTACATGAAGCATGCTAAAACTAAATCAAGAATCAAATATATCATAGATAAAATAAGGGAAATCACATATATCAATGAAGATACAAGCCAAAGACATTAAGAAAAATATTCTACAATCGAGAAACGGGAGTAAAATGTAAAAAGAGCTCAGTTGTAGATGTCGCCCACATCTATGAAAGGTCACCACGTGCTCTTCGACAGTCTGAATCTCCTAGCTCCTTGGACATCTTAGAGAACGACTCTCTTTTAGGGTCTCCTGTCATGAGAACCAAGATGCCTATAGCAAACGTCCCTTGGTTCTATTTATAGATACCAAAATATAATAAACTTTCTTAAAAATAGAAGAGGGTGTTGTCACAAAACCCTAGTGAACCACGAGTATGATGACTACCATGGGCTGACCGTGACTCGTGCTAAAAATTTCTCATCAAGGCATCAAAATGTGCAACAACCATGGCAGGTGCCACAGCTTGGCCATGGTTCTTATGGCTTCTTCTGAGTGATGATCCTATAGCAAATCTAACTCCTAGATGACCCATGTTGTGATGTCTATCACGATCTAACCGTGGATCATACTACAATGTTGCTCTTTCAATTTTTCATCTCCAAAGCATGCTCCAACCGTCAAGATCTTCATGTCCTATTAATAAAATATGCAAATAGTAGTCATCCGAACTACAAAGATAAAAAGAATGCAAAACCTGTGAGTTTATGTAAAATATGCTCATGTAATGCAATAAATATATACTAAATGAGATCGAAAATATATCTATAATTCACACATATCAGAGGGTTCGAGCAATCGGAACATGTATGAGCGACCGGAACAGGTCTTGGCGATTAAAATCTCCAAGCAAGGTCAAATAAAAGATCGGAGCAAGGCGGTCAATGGAATCAAGTTTAACCAAGCTCCAAGCAATTGGAGTTGGTCTAGGTGACTAGACGAGTTAGCAAATCCTAAGTTTGTGAGGATCAAATTGATAACTTAGAAGGCTTCCGGCGCTTGAATAAGTGCCACATCAATAGGTCAACGGAATTCTATAAATAGCGGCAGAGGCTCAAGGTTCAGATATCAATCCAATCAAACTCTCATACTTGTGTTTAGTGCTCTCAAAATTTAAGTGATCCAGAAAGTTCTAGGACGAGTATAGTGCATTCAGGGCTTTCAGAGAGATCTTCTCAATAGTAAAGCTTGTTTGTTATTCTTGTTATTGTCGTGATTAATTTGTGCTTGTGTTTATGATCTTAACTTGTAAGAGGTTTCCCACCATTATAAGGTGTCTAAAAAGGAGAAAGTAATAGTGCTTGAGTTCGAGACATAGCTTTGGATGTAACAACCCTAGGATTGTAAATTAAGTAAAAAACTGATGTGCATTTATTCTTATTTATGTTTTTGTATTTATTTTATTATTTCCTCTACATACTAACCTATAGATAAGAATGACACGAAGAAAAATTAAGCATTCTATTCACTTCCCTCTAGTGCATCTAGTCCTAGTAATCTTCCTATGTTTCTACCTTCTTCCCAACATTAAGCAAAGAAGTATATTATACTTAAAATCATAATTATGCATAAGTGATTGAACATTTAAATTATGCAAGGAGGATTTGAAATTTGAAAATCAAATTCAAACTAGAAGTTGATACCTTCTCTTTTACCTTTGGGGCTTCTCTTTGAAATTTTCTTCCACTCTGTCTTGGGCTTTTTCTTTCACTACCTCCTTCTTTGGACAATTGGTGTGGTGGTGAACTCTTCAATGACATGTGAAGCAAATAATGTGATCTTTCTTATTTGCTTCCTTCTTCCAACCACTTCGATTAGTAAAATAATTAAATTTGCCAAGTTTAGAAATTTTTACTTTCTTTACTTCCCTCTTAATAAGTAGTCATTTATTCTTGTAATGTCCTCTCTCCTTGCATCCAAAGCATAGAATATGCTCCTTAGATTTGAATTGAGGAGCTTAAAGGTTTATCTTCCAATATCACGTCTTCCAATGACTTAGACATATCTTCATTCCTTGAAGAGGTTAAAGGTTCTCCACTTGAATCTTCTAATCAAGAGGATCTCATATCTTCATTGGCTTCCTCAATGAATCAAACTTGATACGCTTCCTCTAATCATCTTGTTGAATTTCACATTTTCCTCGTACCACTGCCACTTCCTCTTCAATTTTCTCATTGTCTTGAGGTTCCTCATCTTATGTGGGGTTCTCATGATATGTAACGATCTTTTGCTAAAGATCCTTAAGATCTTTATATTCCCCTATTTACTCAAAGCATCATTAGGTAAAACTAAAAGAATTGATTTTATACTTTTCTTGTTACCTTCAAAAATTTTCAATTTGTAGCTCTGTCAACATTTTCTTCTTAAGGGTTCTTCCCTTTGTATTATTTGGAATATCCACCATGCATTCCATAGCAAGGGTGATACAAAAATCTATTTTGAACCATGACTCCATAATCCTTCTCCTTGATAGAATGGGACTTTATAGACCATTCTAGTCATCTCTTCCTCCTTAGCTTGTTGCTTTCATAGTGGTTAGTCCTTGAAGAGTATCCTAAGCTACAATGTCCACAAGGCACCAAGCTTGAGTCAACTCCTTAATTGACTCAACTCACTAGTTAATTAGATTCATGTCATTAGTCAACCCCCCGATTGACTGAGCTCTGAAAAGAAATATTATATATGTGAGTCATCAAGCCTGAGTTGACTCCTAAGTTGACACAACTCATTAGTTGATTAGAGCCTTGATTATAATCATTCTAATGATCGAGTTTTCATCTCAGTTGAAATATATCATCTACTAAGGATATAAGTCTCTCAACTCTGACAACTCATATAAGAGCTTACCTTTCACAATTTGAATTCACCACCAAGATCATCTCTTGCTAAATCCAAGTCTCTCGGATGCACCAAGCTTACATCTTGTTCTACGTGTCATTCTTCACTCTTTCCTTACATAGTTCACCTTCTTCTAGCTATGTTTCACATCTATGTTTCTCATCCTATGGTCTCTCAGAGATCTCATATTATCTTTTTCTAATCTCTAGTGGGCCTTAAGCTACCGAGCCAACCAACTTGGCTCTTACAAGCCAAGCTTCACAAGATGCTTCAATACCACCAAAATGTTTTTGTCTTGTGGTCCCTTATATGCTTCAAGCAACTTTTTTGAACTCCATCATACCTCCAAGCCATCTTGGCTGCACCAAGTCATCATCCAAACTCTACCTCGTCGATTCACAAGATCCTTCAATATATGTAACGCCCGCCCTTACGTGGGTCCTTGACGGACGCTACAGTTCTACTATTCATTTCATTACATTCATTCAATTATCATATACAAACAACTAAAACTTTACCTTGCAGCGGAAACATTAACTTAATAATACCAATAGAAGTTCATACATGATAAAGCAACACTAACTTAATAATAATAATAGAACTAACCTAGGTTGCATGACAATTCCAGATTTCAAGTTCTCAACATGATAATTAAATTACATTGTTTAACATGCATATTTAAAATTAATTGCATGGCCGAGGCTTGGTCAAGTCACCACCACACACATCTTCTCAGCCCTGTCCTGCTACCTCCCTTAGGTTAGTACCTGTTAGCTGGATCTGCAATGTAAGGAAGGTATCTATAAGCATAAAGCTTAGTAAGTCTCTTTCCTACTCACAAAATCATATCATTTCTAGCATATAACATGGAAGCATAATAAGATCTTATAAGCATGTACATCTACTTACTTTCTCATTTATAACTTATACCTTCAACATGATCATCATTTATTTTCTTTACAAAAACATACTAACTTATTAGATCAACATAATCAACATGTTTGGGGTCCCCTGGCTTGTACCCATTCATTCATTTGCGCGCCATTCCAAGTAATACGAGGTAGCAAATCTCGATTACTCGGTTACTAGATCTTCTGTCTTTCGACCTAGGGGCGTTCATTAGGAGCCCATCCCTTGGATCCTTTTCAGGTTCCGGTACAAGCCTTACATGAAAGTAAAATACTTATGCTCTTACCTTTATTTTCATTTTCACATGAATGTTCCTTTCATAGCATGGTGAACATTCACCTCATATACATTATATTCATTTTAACATAAGGAGTAATACAATACAACCCTATGGCTTTATATACATTGCATTCATTTAACATAAGAAGTAATACGATACAACCTATGGCTTTCCCTTACTTGCAGCATAGTATTTCTTTCGTCTGCGGTCAAGTTTAGTATGCTGTAAGTCCCCTGGAAACCTAGAAAACTCACAATGCTGGAAATCCCCTTCTGATCGACCGACCGGTCGATCAGAGGGTCGGGCAGGAGTCTTCTTCGACGGTCAATTTCGCTTCCTTTGTCGCTTTAACTCCCCTAACCTCACGTCAGACCCCCCCTTAGTTCTTATTTAACAGTAACATTGACAGAACGCATGGTTTCGTTTAACCGAACGGCAACTTTTCGGACAACAATAATAAGATACAATCAGATTCAGTTAAACCTCGGGACAGAATCCATCGGAAGCGAATCCGTAAACCAGTAAGCTATTACGTAAACCAGTAAGCTATTACAATGCAGGTGAGGGAGACTTACAAAGGTAGGAAGTTTTTAGCGATTACCAACACCTCTGACCAGCGACGTTCTTCGTCCAGGGAACAGCGGAGCAGAGGAGAGGGAAAAAGAGACTTGGCACGGTGAAACCTCTTGCTCTCGGTGAGGAGTAAGATTTATAAGGGGAGAATCGAGAGGTTGCCGCAGGCAACAAATCCTCTTAATTAGGTAGGTAATAAAATCCTCTTAATTAGGAAGAAAACCCTCTTAATTAGTCAGGAAATAAAAACCAGTATAGTATGTTATCTTCCTCCAACGTTACCGTGACTTGATTTCTAGGCTCCCTAATGGTCCCTAAGCCTTAAGTAAAATTCCTCTTATATTTCTAACAAGAATTATTTGCTTGCCCATATGGTCTAAGGCTTGCTATACATTGGATGGGGTCCAAGGTTCAAATCCTTGCCCCTCCACATTTTCTTTTCTTTTTCTTTCTTTTCTTTTTAGCAAAACCTCCATGAGACCCATTGCAAGCAATATTTTTAAATTCCTTTCTTATCATAATTAATCCATCATTCATAAATAAATATCCAGAAATTATTGAAGGAAAAATTTCGGGTGTTACAATCCTCCATACCTTCTAAAAAGTTCGTCCTCGAACTTAGAATAATTCTGGATATCTACCCTTCATCTCTTCCTCACGTTCCCATGTAATTTCCTCAGACTGTTGATCTCGCCACAAGACCTTGACTAAGGACACTTCTTTGTTTCTTAGCTTCTTGACATCTCGATCCAGGATCTGTACGGGTCTACTTTCATAACTTAGATCCTCCTGGATGTGAACTGCCCGTGGCTCAATCACCTTGTCTGGATTGGGATTACACTTCTTTATCATTGATACGTGGAATACATTATGGATGGTCGCCATTTCTTGAGGTAGCTCGAGTTCATAAGCCACCTTGCCAACTCTCCTCAAGATCTTGTAGGGTCCCACATATCGCGGACTTAGTTTTCCCTTCTTCCCAAATCTCATGATTCCCTTCATCGGAGCTACTCGGAGAAAAACCAAGTCTCCGACGTCAAACTCCAACGGCCTTCGTCGCTTATCAGCATAATTCTTTTGCCGACTTTGGGCCGTCTCTATGCGTTGGCGGATAGTCTGTATCGCCTGAGTGGTGTCTTGTATGAAATCCG
>JBBMKF010468730.1:0-10715 GCA_037834155.1 Curcuma caesia | reverse complement strand
AATAAGAATTGCCTAACTTTAAACATGGTTTAGCCAAACATTGAAACTCAATGCACTTGGGGCAACTATTGCACCAATATCTTCCAATACAGTAAATTCTAAAATATATTCCGTTTAGTCAATTTATGTATACTTCATATTCATATATCGTACCATGTGGCTTTTCAATAACTGATGAAAAGTTAAACACTCTGTACTAAATCTATTCATATGTTAACATCAATGGTAGAGGTGTTCTTTTAATTCTATTCTATTGAATTCATCTTTATTCCTTTTAAAATTATGATTTAGTGGTAAAAATTATTTATGACAATCAAAATAACTTGGCTTATTCCCATGTTTCAATCTTATTGACTTTGATCTCTCCATACATATTAGACATCCTAAGATTCTAGCGGTACTCCATCCTGATAACATGTCATAAGTCGGAAAGTCAATTATGATCCAAAGAAGAGTAACCTTCATTACAAATATTTAATTAGTATGAACATTATACATAGGAAAACCTTCATCCCATAGTTGTTTTAGCTCTACAATCAATAATTGTATATAAACATCTATTATCTTCTTTAAATTTTGTGGGTCAGACACAACCAATGTTAAAAATATATACGGTATTTTCATACACATTCCAGGTGGAATATTATATGGAGTTAAGATAACTGGCCAATAAGAATAATTTCTTCTAAATTTGCCAAATGGAGTAAATTCATAAGCATAGAAACCTAATCTAATATTTTGAGCCTCCTTCACAAATTCAGGATATATTCTATCAAAATTTTTCCATGCCTCTGCATCTAATAGATGACACATATACTTCTCTTCTATTTGATGATTTGCATGTCAAGTCATGTGTTTAGTAGTGACCTTTGATGCATAAAGCTTTTGTAACTAAGGAGTTAAAGGCAAATAAACTGAGTGTTTGATTTACATCGCTGTTGACTTCTGCTAGTTCTCTTGTACCTGTTTGATTATAGAATTTACAAACATTTGCATCTTTATCATCTCCTCAATATATCATACAACTATCTCTGCAAACATTAATTTTTTCCACTAGAAGACCTAATTCTTTCATAAGTTTTTTCATACTATAAAAATCATTGGCATTATGTGATCACACTATAATACCTCTCCAATAACATGAAAAAAATTATTAAAATAATATTCAGACACATTATGCTCTGTCTTGACATTCAATATTCTTACAATATAAGATAATTTAGTGTGACTGTCGCAACCAGGCCATATAGGTTCATCTACAACACTCAATATTTTTTGAAATTAGAGATATACATCATTATTTGCATTTTTATCAACACCTAGTACTTCTATCTCCTCCAACTATGATGCATAAGTAGTAAACATTTGTTCAATTGTTGGAGGATAACTATAACTTGCACTACTCGGTTCGAGAATAAAATTTTGACTCGTTGCATCAATTACCATCCTTTTATATGGATTTAATTGAATATAATAACTCTGATTTCCACTAACTGAGACTTGTATATTTTGTCTATAATCCTCATCAAATATGAATGATTCACCATAACATGTTCAATTATAGTAATTTAGGATAAAATCAAAATTATAAAGATGTTCTCGAACTTTATCACACTGTACAAATTTATCATTGTGACACATTTTGCATGAACACCTTATCTTATCCCTATCTATAAACTCAACATTACTACAAGTAAAATCCATAAATTATTTCAATCCATTAATAAACTCATCAGTTAAACTCTGACGTCTAGGTATATTTTTTTATACATTCAACTTCTTTCTTTCTGTATTTTTTATTTTAAATTTATTAACATATTAAAAAACTACTACAAATAAAAGCTAGCACCTCATTAACAATAATAACATAATTAATTGTTGCTAAATTTATATAACAATAAGTAATATTATAGTAACGAGTATAGATTTACCTAAAATAGGTGAACAAAAATGAATGTCTCCAAATACTTTAAGCCCACATCAAAATGAGACCTGCACAATCACATTACGAAGTCAACAATCAAATATAAGGGTGCACAAATAAATACTTTTGCTAAACTAAATGAATATCATAAAAATGCACTATTGAAGAATGGATGGATATGCCACTTTAAGGCTCCTAATGGGAAATAAATTTTGACTATTAATGCCTATCAGATTCTGACCAATTGCCTCTTACATCAATTTTTTTTCACATCTCTAAACAATTGTTCCACTTAGTTTTTTTTCACATCTTAGTGAACTGATTTCTAAGCTTACCCCACACTTTATCACCTCTAAATAACAACACTTTATTTTGCACCTACAAGGCATAAACTACAGCTAGCGGCTGACTAGCTGATAAGTGGCTATTTGACAAGGTTAATTAGGATTATATTGGGCTATTTTTGATCATATTTCATGTAATAAATTAGATTTTTGGGCTGATATTAATGTTGGATAAATTTTTGGTGTTTATTTTATTTTTTATTAATTTATAGAAAATTATGGATATTAATTTGTTATATTTTATTTTGCAAGAAATTAGAATAAAAATAAAAATATTTAGAGGTCCAATTTGAAGAAAATCAATCCTGGTTCGAGTCTGGGTCAAATCATATTCAATTTTAGCTCAACTAGATTAAAAATCGAGTTCAATTTGAGTTCATCCCAGTCAATTTAAGCTCAGCCCAACCCATTTCACTTTCATTCAGTCCACATCAATTTGGTCCAATTAATAAGCTCGGTTCAATTGCAAATCAGTCAGTTCAATCGACACCTGGTTCAGCACAACGTTAAAAGGCAAACACCGGCTCAGAGAAAGGGGGCTTAGCCACGATTGGGAAGCACTATAGTTTCTCAATCATGATTACTGTTCTTCCTTCTCATTGATATGTCGAGTTCCCATCCCGTCGCCTCCATCCCGTTCGTCGCCATCTTCCGGATCAGCACAGCGCAACGTCAGCAGCTGCGGTTGATGATAGCGGACCCTCCGCTAGAACTTCCACTCGAGCAGAGTGCTCCGATGAGAGTTCCTCCTTCCCCTGACATTCGTGCTCTGCCGTTGTGAGCAGTTTGCCCAGCTGTGGCGTCCGGCGATAGCACTGTCCTCTGAATCTACAGAAGAGCCGAGTGGTAGTCGGTCCCTGTCGATGTTTTGTAGCGGGGAATCAACTGGTCCCTGTTTATGATTTGCAGCAGGGGACCTCGGTCATCTTCGACCTCTGCTGTCACTGGAAAAGGACAGGTAAGAGGGTTTTAATTCTCGGTTATTGACGTTCTGTCTGCGATTTGTAGCGGGACATCAGAACAGAGGCTGAGGACCTCGTTGATTCGTCCTCTCTGATCGATTCTCACTGTCGGCGATTTGTAGTAGCAAAATCCATTGTCCCTGTTGGTGTGACTCCACCGACATGTTGTCTCCCCTATTCTAAGCTGGTCTGGGAACACCACCCTTCCACCATCCTCTTCCCCTATTTCTCCTCTCCTCAGTTTGGTGCTGGTGCCAATTGAGGAAAGTTACTGTTTCGGCTCCTCGCCGACGATAGCCACAACACCAGGCAAGAAGAGGCCGCGTCAACTTGTACTGCCACGTCGAGGAGAGGGGTCCTGAGGAGACAACAACTGAACGCACGGGTCAGTGGGGCGCCGGGGAGTCCCGGCGTGGCCACTCCGACGCTCAAGTCCGGCAACGAGCAAAGAAGTTTGTATTCAGAAGAATTCTGAGAGTTCATTGTCATACTTGTACCGTTTATATAGAGATGGGGGGGGCGTTATTTTAGGATCTCAGAGCCGATGATTGGCTATCAATCCCCTATTGACGTGGTAAGGATAATCTTCGGGGGTTTTTGGTCGTCCGATAGCTCGGAGTTGTAACTCCTCATCTGACGGCTTTGCCCGCACGAGGTATTTTCTTTGGATGATTGGGATTAGGCTGGGCCAAGTAAGGGACTTGGTCTACTTTCTCCTTCTCGCGGATGGGCAGCCACTTTTGGTGGGGAGGTTGATGTGGTGCTCTGCTGTTATACCTTTTGTGGACGGAGGTTGGGAGTGGCCGATTCAGGGACACGCTCCTAGGGCGTATAGGTACGAGTGGCCTTGCTTTAGTTGGGAGGTCTCTGTAGAGCTGTCCGGCGACCCTTGCTGGGCTCATGCTCGGAGGTGGGCATGTGATGCCGGTACCGTGTCCGGAGGTAAGCTTGCGATGCTTGTATCTAGTTTTGAGGTAGGCGTGCGATGCCGGTACCGTGCCTGGAAGCAGGCATGTGGTGTTAGGACTTCGCCCTGGGGTAGGCTTGTGATGCCGATGCGGTAGCATGAGATAGACCCGCGATGCTGATACTTTGTCCGAGGGTAGACATGCGATGCTGGTGCTTCGTCGGGAAGGAGGTAGGTGACATTGATACCGGGTTCAGAGGTTGACATGTGATGTCGGTGCCTTGCCCGGAGGTAGGCGTGTGATGCCGGTGCCCTATCTGGAGATAGGCAGGCGGTGCCATTACCTTGTCTGGAGGTAGGTCTGGGGTTAGGCAGGTGATGCTGATACCGGGTCCAGAGGTAGGCAAGCAGTGCCAGTACCTTGTCCGAAGGTAGGCGGGTGGTGCCGATACCAAGTCCGGAGGTAGGCAAGCAGTGCCAGTACCTTGTCCGGAGGTAGGCGGGTGATGCCGATACCAAGTCCGGAGGTAGGTGAGCAGTGCCAGTACCTTGTCCGGAGGTAGGCGGGTGATGTTGATACCAAGTCCGGAGGTAGGCAAGCGGTACCAGTACCTTATGCTGGGGTTGGTTATGAGATGGTGTGTTATTGTCGCGGAATGCTTCTTGGTGGGTAGGGAGCTTCTAAGCTTCTTGGGTCTACTTCCGTGTACCTTGTTCCCTTGCTGGGGTTTACATTCTGCTTAATTATCCTTTGGTTATAGGATGACCTCCCGTGCTGATGGGAAGGGGGGTCCGGGTCTCTCGCGTGAGGTCGGTGTCTTTTGCGTTATGGACGGTCGGTCTTCCCTACCCTTCCCTTAGTCTCCAGGAAATACCTTTCCGGGCTCCTACCCCTTCTCTATCCGTATCCCTCCCTTGGTGAGGGATACTCGTCCCGGATCAATTTGGAATGTAAAGAAGGAAAAAAAATTAAAAATATTTTATTTTTATTTTTATATATTAATTTCTAAATTAATTTATCTGTTTAGATATTTCTTTTTTATGTCGTCGCTCCTTACATAACATGTGTTGTCACTGTCCAATATTCAATTATTCACATTTCATTATATATTAATATCGACGTTGATTCTCATCATAAATATTTTCAAGGATAAAATTTAAGAAGACATAAATAAGAAGTATTAATCTTCTTCTCTTCCTCCTCCTAACATAACCTTATGTTAGGACTTTAAAAAAAAATATTTATCTACTATTATCAATTGCAATTATTAAAATTTGTAACAGTGAAATTTAATAAAAGTACAAAAAATATTTTTTAGTTAATAGAATTTTATAATTTTTCATTGATCAATATCTTTTTTAAAAAATTAAAATATTTTTTTATTTTATGTATTTAATATTTTTTTCTTTTCCTTGTCAAATAAGATAATATTAATATTTCATTCTTTATATATATATATATATATATATATATTTATTTATTTATTTATTTCTCTTTTTTCCCGTACCGTATGTCATCAAATCCAAACGTAACGTTAGAGCGACCCGGTCCGCACACAGATTAGACCCGAGTCGATATCCACATCGGTGCTACATGGCTTAGCCTCCTCGATGGCGAGCTGCACCAACCTCCGATCCAGGGAAAGCTCGGCCACCCATTTTCTATCGTTGCGGATATCCGGTGGTGCTGCCAACGCCGCGCGCCCGGAGGCGGAGGACCTCCTAAAGTCAAGATGCTGACCGCGATGGACTCCTCCCTAGCTATCCGCTTGCGCCACTGCGCTTGTGGCGGTGCCTGTCCTCAGCCGCCGCCGCCTGCGCCACCGCCTCTGGCGATTCTGTCGCTTGTCGTCGGGGCATTCCCAAGGTTCCCGTCCCGAGGCAAGCGGAGAGTTTCCGGAGGAGGATTCGGGTGAACTCTTGCCCCTTCCTTTCCTTTCCTTTTTTTTAGTGGCGTCTTTGATGCTTAATCCCTTTTCTCGGAAATGCTCACTAGGATCTTTATTGATAGCTGCTTTCAATCTCGCCGGGGGCTTCCTCTTTCTTCCAGAGTTCGTTCTTCGCAAGGCGATGCAGGTTCACTGTCGGATTCACCGAGAAGTAACTCGAAGCCACGTTACCATCCTTCTGAGGAAATCGAAGAGCTGGATCCTCCTGCTATTGGAGAAGAGAGGTGTCTCACTGTGGCAGAGACTGCTAGGACCATAATAGAGGTAACAACTACAGAAATTACTGAATGAGCAAGATAGTTGGCAATAATGCCTGTAATGTCAGGACCGAATCGCAGCTGTAATTTTTTAATTGATTAGCGAATTAAACCTGTAGAATAATATAGTGCGAGCTTTGTGAACTCTGCCAGTATAAAACAAATCGTTCTGGGATGGTAAAATAGCATTGATCCTGGATCTGTGTTGTTCACTAAACAATGTAGTACAATAAGCAACAGAAATTAATAATGCATCCAAAATGCTAATTAGCCAAAGAGTACACACATGAGTCAGCAGATAAACTCACATATAAAGAAAATATCAAATTTACTTAGAAAATCCCTTGCAAGAGTAAGGATGAAAACCACAACAGAGAAATCCACTAAACAGTAATATAAGGAGTTTACAACTATTCTATATTGAATCTTGCCAAATTAATCGATCCAAGCATATCACAACATAATGCAACAAAAAAAAGGCAATGGTATAACATAAATCATGCCTAAGTTATCTCTGATGTTAAAAATGATATGAAATGATATGCCCTGTGCAGGGATGTTCTCCACATCGATAGCACCTCAAATCATGATGAAGGCCTGATTTGTGACTTAATTTAGCTGTTGAAAACTCTCCAAGATGTATGTTCACATTCTTTGATGAGTCTTCTCCTTCTCTATAGAATTTTAGAGAAATTTGCTCACAAAGCCAACAATATTGTTTATACCTGGCCTGCTAGACACCATAAACCATATATAGTGACTCCACTGTTCATGAACAATTGAATTTCCTTTTTCTTTCTCCAGAAGTTGACTAAAATCATTATCTACCTTAGACACCATAAAGCATATCTAGTAACAAATAACTGACAATGCATGATATAATGTTATAGGCGCCACTTGGCTGATCTCATTTTCTACCTTCTTTTACCTCTTAACTTCTGCTTTATGAGCTTGCAATTCCCCTTAAAGTTTCCAAGTTTTTAACAACAAGATGTTTCTTTTTTCTATACTCTTTGTGGCTTGCCACCCAACTTATATTTACCCTAAGGTTTCTTGCTTTGTTCTTTTGCCCTTATCTTCTTTGACAAATGCATCATGTTTTTATGCATCCCTGAAAATAATACTATCTTGTTGGTTACATGTTATAGAGGTATAGATAGTCACTCATTCATTAAAATTCATGCCTTGTTGCTTAGCATTGTTGCTTGTCTTGGTTCCAGATCTAATTTCAATAATACATTCAGAAAGGAGTACTAAAATTGCATTTTTAAGATTAGGCCTCATAGATATCTAGATATCTGAAGGGCCATAATCACATATGTTCATCTCATTGTAGACATTATGATCTCCATATTAAATGAGCACCCAAAACTTATACTAAAATTAAGGCTGAAGCCAATCTAAGTGTTGTACAATCTTATGCCATATTAAATGCAGAGTCAAAACTTATACTAAAATTCAATTCCTATTCTCAAGTGAAATTTCTTCCCAACTATTGAAAGATGAAGGCGATGCTCTGTGTTGTACAGTCTTATTTTTCTTTGATAATGTCATAAAAAGCCAAATAAGTCATGTTTGCAATTTAGAATTTAAGCATCTTTTTTCGTTGCAATTTGACATGTATATGCCATGTCTAGGTGAACAGCAAAGCAACTATTATCTTTTCAGGATTCACTGATGATGTAGTGGAGCAAAATATTGTTTTGCCTTATTTACCATACTTAACTGATGAACATGGAGGTACACTGAAATACTTGTGATGCGGGAAGTTCTTGTATGTCTGAGAACACAGCGTTGTGTGTCGCCATACAAAGTGCCAAAAGGAGGCGAAGAAAAGAAGAGAGTTAGCTATGATATGGTCGGAGATGCTGGGCGTTCCATGGGCGTTTGAGCTCCTTCCCGTGCTGATCCGCCAGTTAGTATGACCCTTCGTCTATCTTCTTGGTGACCGAAAATGGTCCTTCCCATCGGGGCTCTAATTTGCCGACATCTCCCATAGGATTGTCTCCTACTTGAAAGGATCGAGGAAAGACTTTCTTGTTGTAAGCTGTACTCATGCACTGACGGTATGCTTGGAGCCGGGTGTGAGCCACTGCTCGGTCCTCACTGATGAAGTCTAGTTCCAGAAGGCGCCGGTCTGCATTATCCTCTCCGGCAGAATAGGCTTAGATCCGGGGAGATGGAGAGCCTATCTATACAGGAATCACCGCTTCGCCTCCATACACCAGGTGGAAGGGAGTCATACCGGTGCCTTCGCGGGGAGTGGTGTGGTAGGCCCATAAAATACTGTGCAATTCTTCCATCCATCTTCCTCTGGCTTGGTCGAGTCGGACTCTCAGCCCTCTGACCAACTCACGGTTTACCACCTCCGTTTAGCCATTCCTCTGGGGGTAGTATACCGAGGTGAAAATGTGGAGTATACTGAGGTCTTAGCACCACTCCTGCATCTTGCGACCCTGGAACTGCCTCCCATTATCGGAAACGATCTGCCAAGGTACGCCGTATCTGCATCCTATGTTGCGCCACAGGAACATCAAAACAGCATCTTCCGTGATTTTGGCCAAGGCCTCGGCCTCCACCCACTTGGAGAAGTAATCTACAGCGACGAGCAGGAATTTCTTCTGACCTTGCCCCGGGGGGAAGGGTCCCACTATGTCCATACCCCACCGATCGAAGGGGCAAGAGACGGCGGAGGCTCTTAAATACTTGGCAGGCTGATGCAAAATAGGTTGGTGTTTCTGGCAACTGGAACAGGTACGGGCAAGTTGGGCCGCGTCGGCTTGTAAGGTAGGCCAAAAGTATCCAACCAACAGAACCTTCCGTGCTAACGTTCTTCCTCCACTATGGTTTCCGCAGCAGCCCTGGTGGATCTCCCTCAAGATATAGTCAGCTTCGTCTTCATCTAAACATTTCAGGAGGGGGCGAGAAAAGACTCTTTTATAGAGGAGGTCCCCAATGAGAGTGAAGCAGGCCGCCCTTTGTTTAAAGGTGCACAGGGGCCCTGCTTCCTTGGGCACGACTCCAGTGCGTAAGAAAGAGATAAAAGGGGCTTTCCAATCGGCCTGAGAGGCTGGCGGCAGGGCATGATCTATGTGAGCAATCAGTTGTTCTTGGACAGCTGGCTCCTCAATGGTCCATGTGTGCACCGCGCTAGCCAGTTTAGCCAGTTCGTCCGCCTTAAAGTTATCTGTTCTTGGAATTTTCACAATGGTGACTTCCTAAAATTCAGCTTTCATCTTGTCGAAGGCGCCTGCATACCTCTGTAGACGCTCATTATGGATTTTGAAGGTACCTCCTAGCTGGTGTGCCGCAAGCTGAGAATCTGAATGAATGACCACTCTCTGCGCTCCAACATGCTTGGCGGCTTGCAACCCCGCTATCAGGGCCTCATATTCGGCCTCGTTGTTGGAGACGCGAAATTGCAATTTGATGGCTAGCTGTAGGGAGTCACCTTGCGGAGACTTTAGGAGCACCCCCACCCCGCTATTGCTTTTTGTGGTGGACCCATCCACATAAATCTGCCAAGGCTTGAACTTTGATGGCGGTCCGAGGCAAGTATTAGATATCGTATTCACTGAGCTCGATCATCCACTTGATCAGGCGGCCTGAAGCCTCAGGGTTCGTCATAGCCTTGCCTAAGAGGCTGTTAGTGAGCACCGTGATGGGATGAGATAGGAAGTATGGTCTAAGCTTGTGGGCGGTGAGCGTCAGAGACAGGGCCAGTTTTTCCAGGGTGGTATACCGGGTTTCCACATCCTTAAGCAAGTGACTAGAGAAGTAAATATGTTGTTGGATTTTACCTTTTTGCCGGATGAGCACGGACCCGAGCGCACCTTCGGAAGCGGAGAGATATACCCATAGGGGTTCTTGCGCTTCCGGTTTTGACAAAATCGGCAGGGTGGCGAGGTAGGCCTTGAGGGCGGTGAAGGCCTCCTCGCACTTGTCATCCCAAGAGAAACGGGTTGCCTTTCTTAGAACTTTAAAGAAAGGGAGGCTTCTGTCCGCAGAGTGGGAGATGAACCTGGACAGGGCGGTGATCCGGCCTACCAGCCTTTGTACTTCTTTGGCATTGTGTGGAGAAGCCATGTTCTGTAAGGCCTGGATCTTATCTGGGTTGGCTTCTATCCCTCTCTCGGTAACGACATATCCCAGGAAGCGTCCGCTCCTTACGCAGAAAATACACTTGTTGGGGTTGAGTTTGACTCCATGTTCTCGGAGAGTGATGAAGGTTTCTTCGATATCTGAGAGTAGTGTCTCAACCTTGGAGGATTTGATCAAGATGTCGTCCATATAAACCTCGACGTTACGTACAATTTGTTGCCGAAAGACCTTATCCATGATGCGCTGGTAGGTGGCGTCGACATTTTTCAAG
>JBBMKF010468719.1:0-10715 GCA_037834155.1 Curcuma caesia | reverse complement strand
ATAAAATCATGTCTTCTTGCATGCTTAAGTAGTTCATTAGGAAGGACAAAAAGAGAATTTGTGGAGGAATTACCTATACAGACACAATCTGTCATATAAATAGAAATACAATTTCAAATTAGGAAGGGCAAAAGAGAATTTGTGGAGGAATTACCTATACAGACACAATCTGTCATAAAAATAGAAATACAATTTCAAACTAGAAGATTCGTAAAACCATTGATAGAAAAAGCTGTGTTGAAGAACTAGTGACGTGCTGCTGATGATATTAATGTGATATACAGATGACAAACCTTTTCAAAGGAGGCTTGCAACTGCTGAAGGGGACTCCTAGAGCTTTGCACCTGAAATAGGAAGCCGGACTTTTTCTTGTCCATCCGCAGAAAAAGGAGGAATGTTAGTATTGATTCCTCAATTATCCCAATTAGGTCAGTGGCAAGAACTGGCTCATCTGAATCTTCTACTCCTTTCTCATTCATACCTGAAAAGAAGAAACCTACTCAAACAGAATAGCTCCTGATTTTAACTAGCAGAGTATTTGTAGCACAATCACAATATATAATATGGTTCATATTCCCCTAGAGTTCAAATTTGATACTCGGTGAATGTAACTAATTATCATAATATTTTCAATATCGCCTCATCAGCAACATTCTGGGAACTAAACTAGTGCTATTTGATATAGTAGACACAACATTTGCAGGCCAATTTTCCTGAAATGACAATGCTATTACCTAAAGTTAAAATTGATCCTTGAAAATACTATGTAGGAACATGTAACTGATGTAGGAAGATCCAAATATTTTTATTATTATTTTTGATAATTTTTATTTTTAATAATTTTCAAAATTTTTGATATTTAGAGTAGCTTTGAAATTTATTTATTTTTTATATTTTAGGATTTTAAGTCTGTTTAAAATTTTTAAGATTTCGAGTCTGTTAAGAATTTTTCCTTTCTGATAGTATTTCTTTCCTTTCTTTATAAGTTAGGATTTCGGTCTATATAAATATCTTGTTAGTTGATGTTTAGAGGAAATTTTTGATTTAATAATATTTTCGATGGTACCGTTTATTTCTCTATCTCTTGGTATTCTTCCGAATTAATATATTTTAAAAGATTGATTTCCGACATTCGCAGTCGATCAACGGAATCAATATTGTCCGTAGGATAGTTGCTATCCCGCTCCGCGTCAATTGGTATCAGAGCTCTCAGATCCGATGGATCATCATCATAGTTGTGGTCGTAGTCATGGTTGTGGTTGTGGTCGTGACAGGTAGGTTCCGGCTGAGGAAGCCTCACACCGTGATCGTAGCACTCGAGACGAAATACTTCAAGATCTATAAAGACAAGTCACAAAGTTATCCTAGCGTCTAGTGGCGCAAGATCGTAAAGGTCGTAAGTTCCTTTATTCCCATTTTGAAAATCCCTTAATTTCTAATCGAGGAGAGATGTCAAAACTCAAGTTTGATTTTGAGGGATTCATGATCAACTTCCCCGCCAATTACAACTTTGAGAGAACGTTGGCTCCACAGTGCCTTTATGTCCCACCTTCCTCCTACGACGGCGAAGACAACCATGAAGATTCGGACCTCGACAACATCGAGTATGACCAATCCTACTCTCTCGATCGTCCAATCACAAGAGGCGGCAGAGCCGACGATAAAATCAAACTATTTAGTGATCCAATGTACAACAATGATGAAATTGTCGATGAAATAGTTGATGATCCAATTCTGTCTCGATGCCAATGCTAGCAGATTGCTCAATCAATCCCTTACCAATGCTTCCGGAGGTATCGGCACTTCCGTTGTACAAGAGGCTTTTCCTGGAAAGAAAACACGAAGTCTTGTCCAGAACTTTATTGATCATTTAGATGATTTCGCTTTAACAGACATGATGCCACAACAAACAGATTTATCCATGGATATAGAAATATAGATACTTCGGTTGTATTAGAAGGATACGAGCAGATGCATCAAAGGTTTCAACTAATAGAACGAAAGAAATAACAAATAATTATGATTTGAATGAAGGCATTCTCGTGGACGAAGGAAATCAAGGGAAGTCAGCTATAAGCTAATTTGCCAGCTTTGGTTACTATAGTTGCTTTAAGGATCTTGGAAGGCGGAGCTCCGAGCCTCGGTCGTTGGGTTGTTTGGGAGGTGGGCAATGACTCGTTAGATCCGCTAGGACTAGCTCTAATAATCATGGGGAAGATGACGGTGACAAAGATGGTGGTGGCAGTGCTCGTTGTGCGTCACCACATGCGGAGCTCGGACAATAGTTATGGGTTGCTGTAATGATCAAGGAGCTTGAGGAGCATACCACTTCGTCTATTTAGAAGATGCGACAAGTAGCAGATGCGATGATGGTGGATTTTGCTAAATTGATATCAGTTAATCTTCCTCCTAGGCGACCACCTGATACTACTTTAAACTCGATGACAAGTTTTTTTCAACCTACGACGACTGATGCAGGAGGATCCAAATATTTTTTTATTATTTTTTATAATTTTTATTTTTAATAATTTTCAAGATTTTTGGTATTTAGAGTAATTTCGAAATTTTTTTATTTTTTTTATATTTTAGAATTTTAAGTCTGTTTATAATTTTTCAGATTTTGAGTCGTTAGGATTTCTTACCTTTCTTTACAAGTTAGGATTTTGGGTTTATATAAACATCTTGTTAGTTGATGTTTAGAAGAAGTTTTGGTTTAATAATATTTTCGGCAGTACCATTTATTTATCTATCTCCTGGTATTTTTTTGAATCAACAGGTTTTAGAATATTGTTTCTGGTGTTCAGAGTCAATCAACAGAATCAATATTGCCCGCAAGATAATCACTACCCCTTCCAGCATCAGTAACCATCTTGAATTTACACATACTTGAATGTTGTTGCTATATGAATGAACCATATACGATAACATTACATGATAAATTTTACATAAAAGCAATAGAGATACTTGATGGTATGACCTTGTTCAGTAACTAGCAAAACATAACTGAGGTTCTATACTGACTTCTGTGCTAGAAGTAATTTTCTTTAAAAAAACAACATTTAGACCACTACTCCTTTACAGCCAGTATCATTTTTTAGGTGATATATAATGTATAGGCCAAGCAGTATGCATCTTAATAGTAAAATAGGATATATATGCATTAAGAGACATTACTGAATGCTATAAATTAGACAGGCGAATAATTTTTTTAAAAAAAACAACACATAGGGATTATTTATTCATATATTTCTTTCTTGTCTCTCTGTTCATTACTTCTTTATCTGCTAAAATTAAATGACATGAAAAGAAAAATTATCTCATGAATCAAGGAAGAGTATATCCAAGAATAACCTCTTAGTAACTATTATCATCATTTTAATTCTCAACTTCAAGACTGACTTATAAGAGAACACAGGTCCTTCGATTTTTCATTTGCCAGATGCCTACAACACATAACAATCCGATTCACATATCCAATTCACATATCCAAAAGCAATATATACTGAATGAAGTCCTACAAGAAGACCTTCAACACAACCATATATGTTTTATCCAACATAAGTTATTTCTTTTAACTAATCCTAGATTTAACCATTGTGGGCAGGAAGGTACAAGAAGATAGCGATACTATAGGCTCAAAATTTCCAATAAATTATTAGCATGGTAAAAATATTATTAAACAAATTAAATTGGATGCGAGTTTATTATCAAAGGAGTGATCCATTTGATATTTGATTGAACAATAGATGAAGAAAAGCTACACATCTAATTAGCATATAAATTGAGTCTTTCATTTACCTAAACAATTTGGAACATGAAGCAACTTAGGCAGTGAGATCCGAGCATGGGCAAAAACCTCAATCCTGGTTCCCATCTCAAATGGTTCATTCTCAATATATCTCTGCAATAAAACCTGAAATTGTTGAAATGCTTGAGCAGCATAGTTGTAAGAGGCTTCATTTTCATACTGAGACAAAGTCATATCCTTCAGTTGCATGTATTGGATACGGAGAATCTCCCAACTTAAACAAACTTGTGAAACATAAGCAGCTTCAAGATTATCACAAGGGTTATCTTCCTGCTGACTTCTAAGAATTTCGTTGTCATCACAATGCCCATTTTGTGCCTTGATAGGGAGGTTAAGCAGGTTCATATACAACTTCTTTGACAAAGATCTTTGTGAATGTTTTGAAGCGCCCAATGATCCTATCATGTTGTGTGTTCCATAAGCTTAAAACAGCAGATAATATAGGTTTCATCAAGAAAAGTTCTTAGTATCCTATCTGCATCCCATTGCATATTTCACTAGACAAAAATCGGCTTATAACGATGCAAGGACTAAACTGATACCAAATTACAAATAATAAAATATATCTAAGCATCAGGCTTTCCGCATTAACAACGGCGAAGATTTGAGGAAAGTAATAACAGAATAGATCAGGTAATGCGATGAGAAAAAAAATTGATAAAATGAGTTGATCTTCTAAGAAATGGATCAAAAATTATAATTTTGGATAACATCACATGCATACCAGCTTCTTTGAGACTCTTGACCATCAGCTTGTCAAAGAACGTCATCCGCTCCGTGTACTTAGCATAAATTGCATTAAACGTGCACCAAGGAGCATCGCCACCCTCTTCCGACCCCCTCCACCCGCTCGAGCTGCTCCCTCCACCCTCTTCCTCTTCTGGATACCCTTCTTCAGGTATGAGCACCATGAAGCTGTTTTTCCTCAGCTCCTTCAGACGCCGCTTCACCTCATTGGTGACGAAATCGTCATCATCTTCATCCTCTACCGCCTTCACAACAGGATCAGAAGCATCTGCTTTCGGCATTGTGTCCAATACCTCGTCATTTGGTTTTTCCAGGTCTAGATTCATCAGATCCCGATCCTGATTCGAATCTTTCTTCACTTTAAACTTACCGATGCCTCGAAAGCTTCTTATCTTCAGGAACTCCATTGAAACGAACGCGAAAGAGAAACAGATGGTAGCGAACTCGCTTCTGAAGACAAAATCCAAAAACCCAAGAATATCGATCCTACCTTTTTTTTCCCTCCCGTACGACACCAATGCGTCAAATTTATACTGA
Source organism: Curcuma caesia (assembly GCA_037834155.1). Lineage (NCBI taxonomy): Eukaryota > Viridiplantae > Streptophyta > Magnoliopsida > Zingiberales > Zingiberaceae > Curcuma > Curcuma caesia. Next base: position 5,623 of record JBBMKF010468719.1, on the reverse strand, counting down.
CCTGACACGTCTGTTCGGGATTCAAAAGCTATAAACGACAAGATCCGCTCGAGCAGGAAAGGGAAGAAGCAACGGAGTGGGAGGTCGGAGATCCGCAGCCAAGGAACCTCCTTGACGAGCCTACGGTGCCAGGAACAGCCGGAAGAGAGGTCGCCGCCGGTGCATTACGGGGATCGGAGTGCCGCGAGATGGGGAAACCCTAAAGGAGAAGGAGGGAGGGCGGAAGAGAAGGGCGTCGCAGAGTGCGCGGAAACGTACTGCGACCGAGTGTGGCTGGAGCAGAGCAGAGTGGGAGAGTGGAGAGTGGAGAGTGGAGTGGCGGTGGCGGTGGTTTAGTAAGAAATAAGAAATAATGTTATTGCCAAATGCAGTAAATAAAAATAAGGATAAAAATTAAAATTTTAAACTATGTTTGTATAAATAAATTTATCCTCTATTGATTTAACTTGTATAATACTTTTTTATCAAAACTTTTAAATAAAATTTTAAAATATATATATATATATATATTAAAATTTCTATCTAGTAAAATGATATAAATTATGGTATAAAATTTTTAAAAAGAGTTATGATTTTTTTATTAAAAAATTAAAAACATAATAGTTTTTTAAAAGATAAATTTTTAATGTTTATTATAAAATATAATTTTAAATATATAATAGAGATTAAAGGGACAATAATTTAGGCACAAATATTTTAGAAGGAAAGTGATATAGACAAAAAAAAAAAGTAATAATTATGGTTGTATTAGTAATTATAATTTGGATGTCTTACCGCGGCACCATTGTCCCAAGGAAAAATTCTTTGTAGTGGGTAAACTTTTATAGTGATCGACCCCACCGTCGAAACGACTCCATATCAGAAAACCCCCTAAGGGATTTTTTAGAGGCATGATACCACTATGTTGATAAGAGCATACTCTCAACAGCACCTCAGCCAACAAATATATGTTGTTAAGACTTGAATTGCACAGCACCTCAATCAACAAATACATATTACTATGAGGATTCAAATCCGAAATCTCAAGCAACACATGTCTCCATGCTTACCACTTGCAATAAGGCACTTCAACGATTATTTCCTGCTAAAATTTGAATATTAATGGATTGATTCATTAATTTTGATCAAAAATATTATATGATCATTATTTTAGTTAATTTTTAAATCAGAATACATAAATACACTTCATGAAGTTGTTGGAGTTTCTTATGTTTTTAGAGTAATCAAATGACTAAAATTAATCATATATTAATTGCGATCAAAATTATTGCATTCCTATTTTTAATCATTGCTATTTTTTAAATTAAAATTTGAATATAAATAATATATAATTTTTAAAAAACAATTAAATTTAAATAGATGAACTTCCTTTAGGGACTGTCGGAGTAGCATCTAGAAACTTTAGCTAGCATCATAAATAAATAAAATATTTGATTTGATAAATTTTATTTATATTAATTCAATTATAAAAGAATATATAAAATAAATAAACTTAAACACTAGTGAACTCAGCGATGAGTAATATTCATGAATAATTTATAAATAAATTTATTTATTAATTTATATAAAATTTAAGTATCAGAAATAGTATATATTAAAAAATATTCATGAATGATTTTATAAATTTTTTATGTTCTTTCTAAATCTTGTATTTATAATATATTAAAAATAAAGAAATAATATAAATTTTAAAAATATATAAAACTTTAACTTAAATGATAAAAATAACAATATAGTTAAGCTTGATTAAAAGTTTGAATAATATTTATGAATAAGTTTTAGTTTGGTTCAAACTTAATAAGATTTATAACAAGCATGAACAAGCTTTCTACGTAAATAAATAAGTTGGACACAGCTAAATTTAACTTGACTTATTTATATCTTCTTCTGTAAAAAGGTGAATCCGCCACCTTAATGACCCTACACGGTCAGTCCTACGACCATCTGTGAGGAGGTATTTTACTTAAAATTGCCAAGTAATCATTTGATATTTTTCAAAGTGATCACGTGACTAAAACTATTAAATTCATGTACCAATTTTGTCCAAAGATTGCTGCACAAGATTTGTCAAAAATATCATATATATTATATTATATTATTTATTTATTTAAAAAATATTTTATTCTCTAACTTACAAATTTTATATTACTTTGATCTACATATTTTTTTTTAAATATTACCTTTTCTGATTTTTTTTTTCAACTTTACATTATTTGATAATTTTGTAAATTATAACTCATACTATTTTGTAAAATTTGTGCTAGAATTTATAAAAATTTATTTTTATTACATTTTAAAATAATTTACGACCTTTAAATTTTTTTCAAATCTATAACAATTAGGTAAAACTACTACATGAGATTGTACGTTAAATCGGTTGGTGGTGATTTAAAAAGTGCAAATTTATTAACAAATTAGTTTGCATTAAAAAAATGGCATATAATTGATTTAGAATTGAAACAAAAATCTAAAATTTATTTTGATAAAAAAATAAATTTAAGATAAGTTGTAATTAGTTTTGTGCATACAACACACTGATGAGGATTTTGAGATTTTAAAGCATTAACTAGAATTGATACTTTTCTGTGTCTGAAAATTTTAGTTTGATGAAAAAATTAATTATACTCTATTTATTTTCAAACTACAAGTAAATTCGCAGATCAATTTGCACAGATTTTGACTATTATGACCTTCTAAATATTTGTGTAATCATACCATAAATAGTCAATTATTTATCTTCTAACAACATTACTTTTGAAAGATAAATATTACAAGAAAATAAATATATCTATGGAAGATCTTCTAAATGTAGTAGTATTGTAGTAATATATACATTTGCATTTAATTGGAACCTTTCACTACTTGATTTGAATTTCCTCTCGTGTCCTTTTTAAAAAAAAATCGTGAAGATTGATTTCAAATTCAATAATGTCCTTTCTCATTACAAATGAAACACATCATATGCTTCTTGTCGTTCTGTATATGATTCTGTTTTTGATTTTTTTCTTCCCCTTAGGTGCCATCTGAATTTTTTCCTTTATCGAGCTTGCACACTTGTTCTGATAATGTCCCCTTTCTTTGCACATAAAGCATAAAGTATAATATTTATTAATTTAATTTTGACGTATCTTCATGTGTGGATTCTTCATTGTTTGGAGGGATGACTCATCGAGATTGAACCTTCTTTTTTCGATTTCATGGGTCTTTCTTTCTCACTCTTGGATAAAAGAGGTAGATGGTTCCTCGACCTCCACTTTGGACGTTGAGCGTTTCTCAACTTTTAAAATTTTCTTCTCTTGGATCAATTAGCTCTTTTCCTCGACCTCTCCCTCCTTTTGTGCTGGCATAGAATTTTCATGAAGTGTAATTAATTTGCTTCATAAATCATATGCTATAAAATCGAGTTGAGTGCTAGAGGGGATGAATAGCGCATTCATTGCTTTTTTACTTATTCAGAAAGCCTATACAAATCAGAATATGAAATACAACGACAATAAAAGAATTAAACACTTTTATTTACTTGGTTTACGGTCACAAATTGTTCATTCAAAATCCACGATCTTTGATCGTTTTCGATGAATAATTTACTATTAAACTCTCCTCTTACAAGAAAGAGTTTTCGCTTTTACAAAGAATGTTAGGAATGGTAAACTTTAACCGTCCTAAAAGTTTAAGTACCAAAGTAAAACGTAAAAGTTACTGACTGAAATAGTAGAAGGTTAGTGTAGAAGTTAGTGCAACTCCTCAACGTTATGACGATGTATCGGATATGTTGTTCGCGCACAGAAGATCGTCGTAGTAGCGTATATGTTGTGTTCTAGGGTTTCCCCTCGTAGCTGCATATACAGGTCGATCCGGGCACTTGGAACTGTTGGTTTTCGTAACCGCCCACTGCTTGGAATCTTGTAACCGCCCATCACTCTTCCGCTGGGTGAACCAAGCGACGCTGTGTGCGATAAATGCTCGTGCATCCAAGCGAAGAGAGGTGAGAGAGGAGAAGCAAAGGATTCGTTCCAAAGAAGATTTGTTACCGCTGCCGGAGAAGAAGAAGAACATAGATTTGAGGATTTGGTTTGTGAAATCGTGAGGGATCTTCCGTCCGTGATCACTCCTCCGACAGAAGCAGTCCCAACCGGAGTCAAGGTACGCCAGATCCGGAGTCGAGACACGCTTCAACAGGTAATCTACATTGGTATCAGAGCAGTAGATAGATTTATTACCTGTTCCGATTCTTCTTCCTGAAATTCATCGAGAACAGAGAAGTGACTCTCTGTTCAGTGCGAGAACAGCGCTGTTCTCGTGAGAACAGTGCTATCCTCGGCCGGTGAAGCATCTCGGCATGGTTCCCGTGACGCCGGCGAGGCAGGCTAGTAGAGGTCGGCTGGCGTCGGCGACAAGAGAGGACGGCTGAAGGCGGCTTCGTCTTCGGCACGGAAAGGGAACAGGCCGAGCAGCCAGCAAGGCTGGCGTCGCCAGTGATACTGGGCGTCGGCGAGGCTGGCGTGGGCTGCCGGCAGGGCAAGCGCCGGCGGGGCTGGCGTGGCGGCACACAACGCTCGGTGCGCTCCGGTTAGGGCACGGTTCGGCAAATTTTTGGGGGAAGATAAGGCGTAATGGATGGAAGGCACAAGTTTTTGTTTTTGTTTTCTTTATTAATCTGATGAGTTCAGATTAATATTAAAAAAAAAACAAATGTGACTAATTAATTGGGCACAGCAAAGCTCAATTAATCTGCCTTTGCCCGCTGCAGAATCTAAAGACTAATTAATTGGACTTAAATAATACAATGGTAATCTTAATTAATGATTGGACAGTAATTATAAATTTCTAATTAAGACTAATGTGAAATTAATTTCATGTTGCATCTAGGGCACAATGAATAGTTATGATTTCACGTTGGATTTTTTGGGCTTAATTAGAATTTTTTTTAATTACAAGTCTAATATATTGGGTTAGAACATTGAGTTAGCTCAATTAAAGGAAATAATCCAATTAATTGAGATTCATTGGAAATCCAATTAATCAAATTGGGTGGGATAATTAGGTCAGATTTCTAATTAGGCTAATTTTGAGCTTTCAATTAGAAAGACCTAATTTTAGAAGTCACGTACCCAATTAGCCCAATCAAGTGAAATGTCAAGTGCTTTGGCACGGTGACAATTCTTGATTAGAGGTAACCAAGTATAGATTAGACTTGGTTAGTGTTGACATTGGTCAACCATACTCATAATTGAGAAGTTGTTTGAACAACTTATATTTTAGAAACAACTCAATAGGCTTAGTCAACATGGTTGAAGATGATATCATGCATGGTGCTCAAGTGCCTGGGGTGCTTAGAGCTAAGTGATATTTTAATTCTCATGGAACACTGCCATGTTGAGTCTTCAAGGTGCCGATTGACTGGTCAAAGGATCAGTTAACAAAGCCCCTATAAATCAAGAAGATTTGTTTTTCTTGATTTGTTGTGTTATATCTATGCATATATAAATTGAATTAAGCTGGTATATGTACTGGTTTGTCAGTTTTGTACTGACTTCATTAATTTCAATTTTTCGAGATGGCACAGACGAATACTACTATGACTCGACGCGAAATGATGCGTAATAAGCTGAGAGAATTTATC
>JBBMKF010468709.1:0-10715 GCA_037834155.1 Curcuma caesia | reverse complement strand
CGAAAGATCAAGGAGTCGTCCACCTTACGGACACGCCGAGGAGTAGGAGCAAGTTATCTCTGAACCTCGTAAATCCTCGTCTTAGCTTGCTGATCTCCATTTAGCTCTGAACAAGTTGATATTTCTGCTGCGTAACCAAAGATTAAGCAAGAGAAGCGAAAAGTGTGTACGACTATTCACACCCCCCCGCTCTAACCGTGTTCAAGAGATCCAACAAGGTGGACCAGATGTCTAGCAGGAAATCCTAGGGGTCGAGGATCGAGACTAAGCAGATGTCCAACAAGTCTGAAGGACTTGGTTGGCAATAGGTAAATTCTCCCGAGTGGAGTGGGTAAGGGTGTGTTCTTGATATGGGGAACAGTAGGCGTCAGTCTGACCCAGAATTTCACTGAAAATCTGAAGTTAAGACCAAAATAGTACTTTCCTGTTATATTTTGCTTTTGTGCTAACTTGTAATGCAGGAAAGAGGGGCTGAAACTTTATGTTTCAGACGCCCTTATCTGGATCTAGGCGATCAAACTCCAAGTGCCTGGATGGATTCCAAGCGATTGGACGTCAGCAAAACGAGGCTAGCGAAGCACAAAGCCAAATTTAGGCATAGGCCATTAAGGCCTATGCCTAGGGCCCCAATTTTATTGGGGCCCACTTTTTTAATTTATTAATTATTATATATATATATTTTTTGAGAGAATAAATTAAAATATTTTTATTGGATTTTGGAGAGATTTGGCATGATCATTGGATTTTGTAGAGATTTAGCATGGTCATTGGATCTCGTAAAGATTTTGGCATGATTCCAATATATTTAATATTTCTCAATTTTCAAAACTCCAATTTATTAGTTTCTTTATATTCCTCTCCTTCCTTCCTTATTATCCTAATAACCTATTTGCTCAATGTTAAATATTTTACTCATTTGATAGCTTGTTTTCTCTCCTTAAGACATTTCTGAGATCTTCACAAGGGGTGCAAAAAGAGGAACGATCAGAATTAAGATTTTTTTTCCAGATTTTTCGACGATCTTAAGACCTAAAGGTATCACCTTCCTCATTTCCCTATCAAATCTTCTTTTTTATGCTTTTGTTAATTTCTTATTTTCATATCAATGATTCCTATTGTATACTTATAATCTTGTCCGTTCACATTAGAAAAAATTAAAAATTTTAGACTTGTTATGTTACTTATGATTTATCTTCATATTTCATCTTTATTCTGAATATTTCATCTTTATTCTCAAAATTTTAGATTTTTTTTATTCTGAATATTTCATCTTTATTTTCTAAATTACTCTTATATTTTAATTATGATGAAATTTTATCAATATAATAATTCTAGTTTCAAATTTCGCAGGTCATTTGTCGAACTTTGAAATATTTTTAGATTAAAATTATAAGACATAAATTAGGTTTTATTATTATTTAATTTTAAAATATTTTTATTTCCATAAAATAATAGGGACTTATATTTTTATTATTATTATTTGAATATAAATATGTCTGCTAAAAAATATGATTCTGGATATACAAAATGCATGAAAAGAAGAAAAATAGAAGAATTTAATCAATCTCAAAAAGATGCACTTGATAAATTTGTTATTAATAGTAAGAATCAAAACTCAGAAAATAATATAATTGAAAATTTAAATAAAAAATCAATTGAATTAAAAGACAATACTATAGGATAAAAAGAAGTTTGTCTTAATTTAAACGAAGAAGATAATACTAATTCAGAAGAAAATAAATAATAGATCTCAAAAATAAATATTTTAATAATACTGATGAAACTATTATTCAAAATATATATGACCTAGTACAATAGAAAAATATAAATTCAAATTTAATAGATTTATTAGTTGAAAAAGGTCCAATTAGAGAAATCTATAAATATTTTTTAAATGATGAAAATTATAGACATTTTTCTACAATTCATTATATCCAAAAATTACCAAATGGAGAAAAACATGACAAAAGATGGTTAATTTATTCAAAAGAATTAGATAAAATATTTTACTTTTGTTGTAAATTATTTAGTCAAAAAATAATTACAATTCATTTAGCAAATGAAGGATGTCGAGATTGGAAAAATCTAAGTGTCAAGCTTAAAAGTTATGAAACAAGTAGTGAACATATTATAAATATGAATACCTGGTTTGATATTGAAATGAGATTACTTAAAAATAAAATCATTGATCAAAATTTATAAGAAAAGATAAACAAAGAAAAAGAACATTGGAAAAATGTATTAATAAGAATTATTATTGTAATTAAAAATCTTGCAAAAAATAATTTAGCATTTCGTGGTACAAATGAGAAGATTTATCAAGATAATAATGGTAATTTTTTAGGTTTAATTGAAATGATTGCAGAATTTGATCCTGTAATGCAAGAACACCTCAAACGTATTCAAAATGGTGAAATTTATAATCATTATCTTGGTCATAATATACAAAACGAGTTAATAAATATATTAGGAATAGAAATAAAAAATATTATAATTAAAAAATAAATGAAGCAAAATATTTTTCTGTTATACTTGATTGTACTCCAGATATAAGTGATCAAGAACAAATGTCTCTTATATAAAGATATGTAGATATTTCAACAAGTTCAATCAAAATAAAAAAATATTTTATAGAATTTTTAAAAGTAGATGATATATCAGGAAAAAGACTTTTTGATACGCTTATCACTATATTAAAAAAAATTGAATTTGATGTAAATGACATAAGAGGACAAGGATATGATAATAGATCTAATATGAAGGGTAAACAACAAGGTGTATAAAAAAGACTGCTAGATATAAATTCTAGAGCTTTTTATACATTATTTGGTTGTCATAGGCTTAATTTAGTACTATGTGATATGATTAATTCTTGTCCTAGTGCTATAACATTTTTTGGTGTTATACAACGTATTTACTCATTATTTTTCTCTTCTACCAAAAGATGAAAAATCTTACAAGATCATGTTTCTAAATTAACTCTAAAACCATTATCACAAACACGTTGGGAAAGTCGTCTTAAAAGTGTTAAAGCTATAAAATATTAAGCTCCACAAATAAGAGAAGCTTTATACGAACTTGCAGAGACTAGTGATGATTCTAAAATAAAAAGTGAAGCAATTTCTTTAGCAACATATGAGATTGAAAATTTTAAATTTTTATTAGGTTATGATTATTTGGTATGATATATTATTCGCAGTTAATACTGTTAGTAAAATTTTACAATATAAAGATATGAACATTGCAATTGCATTAGATCAATTAAAACGTCTTATTTCTTTTTTGAATGAGTATAGAGAAAATGGATTCATATCTGCTATGATTTCTGCTAAAGAAATTGTAAATGAAATAAATATAGAAATTTAATTAATAATTTTACATCTCAAAAAGCTAAAAAATTTAATTTTATATAAAAAAATTATTTTTAAAATTTATATTTTAATTTATTTTAAAAAAAATTTAAACCCATCATTATCGGTCTCAAATCCAAATAAAAAAAGATGAATTTTTTTTAAACAATAATAATTATTTTAAAAAAAATTTGCCTAGGACCTCATAGAGGCTTGAGCCGCCCCTGTTTCCAAGCTTTCTTACAACAGAAAGGCATTATATATCAACGATCATGCTCTTATACCCCTCAACAGAATAGGGTGGCTGAATGGAAGAACCATCACTTGCTGGATATGGTTCGCGCTTTACTCTTAGAGGTATCAGTTTCGTTTAGATTTTGGGTGGAAGCTCTGTTGACAGTAGTTTTTCTGATTAATCAACTACCTTCTCAACAATTGAATTTTGATTCTCCTTACTTCTGTCTTTTTGGTATGCAACCTGATTATCGTATGTTACATACTTTTGGATGTGTTTGCTTTGTTCACTTACCTTCACATGAACGCCACAAACTTACAGCTCAATTAGTAAGGTGTGCATTTATGGAATATAGTACTACTCATAAAGGATTTTTGTGTTATGATGCTGACATTAATTGACTGCGTGTTTCTAGAAATGTGATTTTCTTTGAACATGAGTACTATTTTCAACAGTAAGATCGCCCTTCAAATGATGTTCTTCTTTCTAGCTTTGATTATATATCTCCCACCATTAAGTGTTTTAAATCTAATTTGTCTATCAGCGATGACAACCCCCGTCATCGCAAATCCTTCCTAACCCTGATCCAGTGCCCACTTCAGTGGCTCCTCGAAGATCTAATCGCATCAGTCATCCTCCTAATTGGTATGGGTTTTCTACAATTTTAGCCGATATTACAATTTCAACCTTTTATTCTCAGACCGCTAAATATGTATGTTGGGAGAAAGCTATGCAAGAGGAACTTTAAGCTCTAGAAAACCATACGGGATATTGTTCCTTGTCCCACTGGTATCAAATCCATTGGTTGTAAATGAGTATATTTTATTAAGTTAAGATCTAATGGCTCACTTGACCGATACAAAGCAAGGTTGGTGGAACTCGAAAATCGACAAGAGTATGAAAATCATTATAAGGAGACTTTTGCACCAGTAGCAAAAATGATAATAGTACGACTTGTTCTAGCTATTGCTGCTTCTAAGGGCGGATCATTACGATAGATGGATGTTAAGAATGTCATTTTACATGGGGATCTTAAGGAAGAAATTTATATGACTCCACCGCCAAGATTATTTTCTACACCCTCTTCTGATGTTTGTAAATTAAAAAAGTCACTCTATGATTTAAAACAAGCTCCGCGTGCTTGGTTTGATAAGTTTTGATCCACGCTTATTTGCTTTTCTTTTGTACAAAGTCAATGTGATTCTTCATTGTTGCTTTGCAAGACTGCTAACGGAATTATTTTGCACCTAGTATATGTTGATGATATCATTATTACAGGGGCTGACTTTGAATTGATTTCTCAGCTTCAACAACACCTTCAAAGCTCTTTTCATATGAAGGACCTGGGTCCATTATGCTATTTTTTAGGCCTTGAAGTGAACCCTACAACGGCTAGTATTTTCTTAAATCAACATCAATACATTCAGGAAATAATTACATTGGCTAGTCTTCAAGATGGTCGATCTATTGATACTTCCTTAGAAGTGAATGTTAAATATCGTCATGATGAGAGTGATTTTCTCCCTGATCCTTATATAGACGTTTAGTAGGGAGCTTGAATTATTTGACCATTACTCAGCCTGACATTTCTTTTGTTGTCCAACAAGTTAGTCAATTTATGCAGGTCCCTCAGTACCTTCACTTGGTTGCTGCTCGTCGCATTGTTCGCTATCTGCAAAACACTTCTATCAAAGGTCTTTTCTTTCCTGTGGATTTTACTATTCACTTGGTTGCATATAGTGATGTTGACTGAGCTAGTTGTCATGATACTCGACATTCCATTACTGGTTGGTGCATGTTCATGGGCAACTCTCTTGTCTCTTGGAAAAGCAAGAAGCAAGATCGTGTGTTGAAATCCTCCACTGAGTTTGAATATCATACTATATCCTCTGTATGTTCTGAGATTGTTTGGCTTCGAAGATTGTTGGGTGAGCTTGAGTTTCCTCAAATAAAAGCTACTCCGCTTCACACAGACAATACTAGTGCTATCCAAATTACAGCTAACCTAGTGTTTCACGAGCGCACCAAGTACATAGAAATAGATTGTCACTCTATTCGTGAAGCATATGATGCCCATGTTATTTCTCTAGCTCACATCACCACTGATCAACAAACTGTGGATATATTTACTAAGCCTCTCTCACGACAACGACATCATTTTCTGATTACCAAATTGATATTTTCTTATCATCGAGCATCAATTTGAGGGGAGATATCAATGGCAGAAGTTGTGGACTATCAATTGATAAGATTATGATAAAAATTATGGCTGAGATTTCAAAATCTAATTTATCATAATTTATTGATAAGATTATGAAAGAAATTATGATTGAGATTTCAAGATCTAATTTGTCATAATTTATTAGCTGTAGATTAGCAATAATGTGTAATATTAGCTGTATATATATGCTTACCTTAAGTAGACTAGTAGTAATTAGTATAATTGCTGTAAATATTTTCTTGTCTAAAATAGATTGTACAATAATTCTTATTTAAAGGAAAAATCATCAAAGAAAGAGGCATTCAGCCATTTTATCAATTGTGTTAGTATTGTGTTACAATAATTTATTGAAATGATAAATTTCAATTGTGTCACTTTACACGGTACAAGATTTCAAACCATAGGCCGTATTGAGAATTTTAAAGAGGACACGATCTATGTTGTCATACTGATGCTCCACCTTATAGCGCTGTCAACTTCTTGACAAGCTAACTAATCAGATTTGAACTAGTTGGACTGATTTTGATAAACATCCAATATCTACATAGGGAACTACATAACAATAATTACTGGAAATACAAATATATATTTCCTCCAAAGTCAAACTATCAAATTTTTCTGTGTCAAGTTACATCCTATAAGAATAGAACAGGAAAGCGATTAGAACTCACGCTGCAGATTCTTTTGGATTTGGTTCCATGTGAAATTGAAAGTAAATATACCAGGCGTACTCTTAAGTTGAGGAATATTAGAAAATCGAGAGCTGAATTGTGACTTTGTGACTGTAGTATCATCTAAAAGGTCTACAGAACTCATGCATATTAGATGTCCATCTTGTGTTACTTGAACAGGACAATCGATAACATCTGCTCCATCGTCAATTGCTTTTTGATAAGCCAGGTCAGTGCAGTCTGCATAGTCTCCACTAGCTCCATTATGCGAGATGATTAAAGGTTTTCCTGAAGCAGAAATGAAAAAGAAAAACTGTGAAAATTTACTATTAGTGGTAATTGTACTGAAAGCTGACTGTGACAAAGTTAGCATACCATGATCAACACTGCTTTGGTTTAATTGAGAAAAACAACCTGGAAAAGTCAACAAATATGTTAAGTATAAGTCTAGAAAACAAGCACAGTCATCAAAAGCATGCAAGAAGATATATCCAATTTAGTTCTTGATTTGTTCCTAGTGGAGAAAAGTCAAAGTAACATGATTTGAAATGTGCATAATATGCAGCTAGCATATTAGAATTTTATGTTTGCTAACGTAAGTTACTAAAATAAAATACAAAACTGATTAGATCAAACCAAAAGCACACACCATCCATCCTTCATAATATTTTACACTAAGAAGTAAGCCTGTATCATAAAACGTGCAAATTGTATTTTGAAGGAAAAGGAGCTTATCTATCGTTGAGATAATACCAATTTGATATGTGAAAAGCTGAGAGAAAGATTTACCTATTGCCTCAGATGGAGTTATAGGGGAGTCAGTAACAACCCCATCAACTGAGAAAACTCTATTAGCAAAGAACCTGAGATATTCAGCTAGTGGATCGTAGCTATAGTTGAAGCTCAAAATGTTATCGTTTGCAAAATCTGCTGCATAAATTTCCAACCCAGCTTTATGAGCATCCATGACAATAGATGTGTAAGGTAGAAGATAATTGTCAGTTGTAACTGGCCAAATATAGTTCTTTGGGACAAGAATTCCAGAAGCAAATGTCTTAATAAATGTGAGATTGCTCAACAGCAAACCATATGTCTGGTTTGTGGAAGGTTCTATATTGCTTTTGTCAAGAAAACGGAAAATGAGCTTTGTCTTGGTGCTCCGAAGTCTTGGTGCTATACCACTAAGGAAAGCAACCTCTGGAGAGGACACATAGTCCACAACAATTCGCCTCACTTCAGAAAGAAGGAAGTTTCTCATGCTCAAGTTGTGTTGCATGTAGAAGGCATTGTGCTGCATGATGATAATGACCAAATAAGTAATATGATAAGTGCTAAATAATTGCACAGATATGATAAGAGGAATGACAATGTAGGTTTACCTGTACATTTAACCAAAGAGAACTGTGGTTAATTTGTGTTCCCAAATCATCAACAGAAAGAATGGGAAATGCAAGGCTGTCAAATCTAAATGTTCGAGAATAGATTGCTTGCTTTACTGCCAAAGATGAAAACAATTATGAGAATATTATCCTTCACATTTTTCTTGGAAAGAGATGTATCCTTCATATTTGTTTAAATAACATGCATATATAGACAACATTCATTGCTACAACTATCTACTCTGAATTCCAATTAAGGTTTCATTAACAGGAAGAAAATTATAAATATATTAGGAAAGCAATCTTCCAGTTACTAAACTAATCCAATAGTTTTAAAATATTCTTTATGCAATCTATGAGGGTTAGTGAGAATCCACTGCAGTCAATCAAATTGAACTATACAACAGCATCAATAAAACTTCCAGATCAATCAGTCTCAAAATTCATAGGTAAATTGCATAAGCAAAACGATGCTTATCTTTGTGTCAGGTTTTTCCCACTAAAATATAATCAATGTAAGGATCTCCATTAGCTACCATATGCCACTGCATCACATTCCCAAAATGCCTAGTAAATGCTATGAAAGCATATTTTTTGTGATTGAAAAGATAATAATAAGAGGACCTAAGTAGAATGGTGTGTACTTATATCTGATAAGTGACCATCGACCCTCAATAAAACACCAGGAATTTTGAAAAAAAAAACTGGTAAACAATGTGAATAAACAAGAAAAATGCTATAAGTCATTCTACTTTAGGAAAAGGCAGTGAGTAACCTTATTTTAATTGTATGGAATTATTTTCTAGATAACCTATGTTAAAAGCAAGTGATCTTTTACTTACAAGATACTGGTGACAAATCATTGATGTTATAGTCCACAGAGAACCAGCCTGTTGTGTTTACACCATCAACCACATATGCTGTCTTATTTTGAGGATAGACAAATCCAATATCGGTGCAATTGTCTAAATTGATGTTGGGAACACAGATCCCAATGCCATCTTTCGTCAATTGCACATCACACCATAAAGTTGTATCATTAGAACTGGAAAGTGACACAAAACCATAGGCATTGGAACTGGAATCAGGAAACAATCCAGAAAAGCCTCCTTTAGCTATTATTGCAGGGGCATTACCTGCAATAGTAAAATGTTTATAAATTTTAAGGAAGAACATAAAGCTGACTGATGAAAACAATGTAAAAGAATTACTCTAGCACACACTTGTCAAACAAATCAATAGCACCAAAATTAGTTCATAAGAGAATAATGAAAATAATAGATGAAAACATTTCATATTGTCGCATCTACAAGAGGCACTTTCCGCTCTCCTTCAAGATTTGTACAGCCCCTTTTTCATGTGCCAACTTTTTGCCAGCTTATTTAATTTCACATAACTACCTCTTCCTGTTGTTTTATGATTTGAAGCCGATGTCATGACAGTCAATTGGCTGTTATGATAAGTAGTCGTACAAACATATAACCAGATTAGGATTTTATGTTTTCAGGAGAGTCAATTCAACTTCACATTGAACTCTGAATAGTAGAGGTTAACCATGGTGCATTTCATCTCCAAACAATATTGTAACAGCCCCAAAATGCAAAATCATACAATTTGTTCATGAGCACACACACATACTTTTGTCAACCTCCAGACAACAGAATCCTCAGTTTCCCTGAATTGTATTTCTCAAGCACAACTGAATTAACTTCCAACACAAACTCAGTCATCATTTGCGAAACCATTCCAACTATTCACAAGCTGAACTATATAATATATATATATATATATATGCCTTATAGACAACATATGGAACATTCCTAGCACTCCTGGAAGTGCTAGTTATAAAATCTCTGTTATCAATGCCTTACAACATTACTTCCTACAAAATACAGAACAAAGAAAGTTTACATGTTATGCAGTCTTTATAGGACCTCATGCAGGGGTTTACCAAACCTGGGTTGAGGTGCTCTAATAGATCCTGTACTACACAACTTTCCCAGCAAAAGGAAAACTAGAACTACTTGGCTGTAGAAGCCCCATCACAGACGACACTATAGGTTTAGAAGATTTGGACCTGGAACTACCTACAGATTTTCTTCCTCCAAGATATCTCTTACAATTATTAACAATACAATCCGATATAGATACTTTTATCTCGAGGCTAGAGAAAATATAAATCATAGGAGAAAATCCTATCAAATATTGGGACAGAGACAAGGTTTATTGTAAGCTAAATATTATTAACCCAGACTTAACAATTAAAGCACAAGATTTGACCTATACAAATTGAGAAACAGAAGAATGTAAAATACACATAAAACAACTGTTAGACTTAAAAGCCATACAAAGATCCACATCTAGGCATAAAAGTCCAACTTTTATTGTCAACAAAGGAGTAGAACAAAAGAGAGGACAATCTAGAATTGTCTTCAATTATAAAAGATTAAACGACAATTGTCATAAAGACGGATATAAGATTCCAAATAAAGACCAATTGCTAAATAAGATACAATACTCCAAATGGTACTCAAAATTTGACATGAAGTCGGGTTTTTGGCAAGATGCATCCTGGCTCAATAAAATAGACAACTTTCTCTTGTCCAGAAGGACATTTTGAGTGGTTAGTAATGTCTTTTGGGTTAAAAATAGCACCACAGGTATTCCAAAGAAAAACAGATGACATTTTCAGTCATGTCTTTTCTTTTATAGGTGTTTACATTGATGATATTTTAGTCTTTTCAAAAACAAAAGAAAAATACTATGCACATTTACATATAGAATTCAACTTATTTAAAAAACATGGGCTTATAGTTTCCAAAAAGAAAATGAAATTAGGAACTCAACATATAGAATTTT
>JBBMKF010468698.1:0-10716 GCA_037834155.1 Curcuma caesia | reverse complement strand
ACCATCTAAAAGAGGAAAATGGTGGTATTTTTCAAAATGGATTTTGAAATTATGATGTGTATTAAAAATGGTTTCGAAGTGCCTAGATCGAGGATGGAGAAGAACTCAATGAGCTGTGATGGACCAAGAAGCAACGAGATGAGTTCATAGCCAATGGTAAGGTAGAGTTCCATCTCCTAAATGTTTTACCTATACAGGAACTCAACCGGATAGACCACTACAAATCGACAAAAAACCTCTGAAAAAAATTTCTAGAACTTCACAAAGGGACCTCATAAATAAAGCTAGCTAGAAGGGACTTGTTGAGGAATCAACTAACTCATCTTCGATTAGAAAAAGGAGAAAAGGTGGCGCAACTAATGCGAAACTTAAGAGATAATCATCGACCTCAACAACCTTAGAGAAATAGTGATAAATTGAGACACTCTTAGATATGCATTGAATGTATTTCCAAGAACCCAAAAATGGACTTCAATAGTGGACTCATATTACATCTTGAAGAACTTATAGTTAAGTATACTAGGAGAATTATTTTTAACCTTAGAATTACAAGAATCTCGATGTACATAATTTAAAGACACAGAACTATGAAACAACAACATCGCTCTATAAACTAAGAAGGGCAACTCAGATTCGGACACATCCTTGGAGTTGGATGAAGAAGCATACCTGGTAAGAAAAATAAAAAAGTTTTTAAAAACTAATAACTTTGATAATAAACATGCCTCAAGACTATAAGAAGAAAGGAGAAAAGAAGAGTGAGGTGCTTCAACTGTGATAAAGAAGGTCACATCAAGGACAATTATTTTAAACTCAAGCAAAAACATAAAGAAAAAGAGAAAGAAAAATCAAAGACCAAATACAAGAATTTGAGAGCAACTTGGGATGAGTCTTCAAAAGATTCAGAGTCAGAGCAAATTGTTGGGCTTGCGCTAATAACAATATAAGAAGAAGAATCAGAAGTAGAATCTAGCGGCAAAAGTAATTAATAATACATGGGAGTCTCAATCGACGAATATGAAACGATAATTGAGGTACGTAACCTCTCCTTTGATCAATTATATGATGCAATTAAAATGCTTTCTAGATCATTATATAAAATTAGGAAGAAATACATGGGTCTAAAATGAATCAATATTGAGCTAGAAAATAAATTAGCTAGTTCATGTCTTAAGGAAGAAAATAAAAAACTAAAAATTGACAACTTAAGACTAAAAGACCAGGTAGATTCTTTAACATTAAGAAAATTTTCTACTTGTTCAGATAAATTATACAGAGGACCAAAATATCAAGGATTGAATCAAAAAAGTACCAAAATAGTTTATTTCAGAAAAATATTTGATAAATCTAGTAGGTTTAAATTTATTATGGATTCCAATTTTTTTTTCTTTTTGTCAACCAAAAATTTATTATTCTTGTTTTATTTTATGACTGACCCAAAAATAATTTTTTTAAATATTCTATATGAATTTAATTATTAAAATTATTTTTTTGTGAAAAGATGATATATTTTCTATCATCATATAAAATTTTAAAAATATTGAAATTTTAAAAATTATCAAATGAAAATCTTATTTTTATAATTCGATAATTAATTTAAAAAATATTTTCATTAAAATTAATTTTTCATGATTAAGGAAACTTTGATCTATATATGATTTAACATTTTAAAAATTTTCATAGTCTGAAATATTTAATATTATTTTTTTTAACTCTAATATCTTTTTTGCTATTGTTAAAAGGGGAGAAATAGAAAATATAGAAATTATGCATTAATGTAGGGGAGTAATATGCATCAATGCAGGGGGAGTAATATATTTTTGCATTATGCTTGTTCATATTTTTTTATTATGTTTATTACTAACTCTAATTTCTAAACTTTATTTGATCAACATCAAAAAGGGGAAGATTGTTAGTACCCTAGTGTGGAGTTTTAATGTGAGATTAAATAAGTATGAAATTAGGTTATGTGGTATTTGACACGTGTGTTTAAGTGTACAAGGACTTAGAAGATTACACATAATATCCAGATGGTGAACCTTAGTAGAAGACGCAAGCAAGTGAGAAGGATGGTAGGGAAAAGAGCTGACAGGCTTAGTGCATTCAAAGTATGAGGAGCTATGAAAGAGTATTCCGGTGGAGCGAGAATGACACATGAGAGCAAGCTGGAAGGATTTGATGCATTCGAGGGACGAGAAGCTGGGAGGAAGATTGTGCAATTCGACCAAGGCAGAACGGAGGAGGAAAATGGTCAACACAAGGTTGACCATTCCATGCGCTCGGATCCACTCTAGGCACCCCCACGTCCAAGCACCCGGATCCATTTTAGGCGCCCCAGAGTCTAGGCATCCAAATCCATTTCGGGTGCCTGAATACCTAATCCAAGTCAGCGTGAACCATTATCGAAGTGGATGAGGATGGAATCTACATTAGTGGAGTCCAGGCGCCGGGATCGCGAGGAGTCATCTTGACCCGTTGGCGGACCATTGACAGATCAGATTGAGTTCAATAAATCCAGGTGCCTAGAAGTGCTACGTCAACACAATGATCAGATCAAGATGAAGTCTATAAATAGACAGAAGCTCGAAGAACAAGACACACACTCAATTTTAATTATTTCATTTAGTCTATTTTAATAGCTTTGTTCTCAATAGTTGTACGAGGTTTCTCCACCTTCGGAGTATTTTCGATGAGGAGATTTGGACAAGTACTTTCATAGTATTCGATTAATAACCCAAGGGTTGTAACTAAGTAAATCCTTTGGCTCATATCTTATTTTATGTTAATATTTTAATTAGTTTGTCCTTACTAAAAACATTAGCAACAGAAAGCGATTACTTTTATTGCAGGTCGTTATTCACTCCTCTCCTCTAGCGATCTATGAAAAGCTTCTGCTACACCAACAACCAATAGATTGATGGTGACTTAATAGTCAATTGTTGGATGACAAACAACAAGAGCATTGGAGATTGAAGGCTATGAAAAGGGAGTTTGATGGAGTGTTCGAAAATAGGGCTAATCAAATATTATTAGAGCTTCTCCCTTCTCTTTAAAGCCTCTATGATAATCCTTTCACACTCTTGTGACTGTAAGAGATTTCTTCACCTCTGGTGATTGATCGAGAAGGAGAAAGGATAGTGATTTTTCAAGAGTGATCCACTAATATAACATAGACCATGGAATAAGAGCTTGGGATTTTCAAACTATCTAAATCTCACATGTTTGTGATTGTATAGTGTGACTTTCTCTATGTTTATTTTTGCTACTAATATTGTTGCATAATTTTCTATCGAGAGTAAGAATATTTGAGAATCATATTTATAGGATAATAATTGTTATTCACCCATCTAACTTAGTCATCTGATCACCAATAAGTGGTATTTATAGGACCATTGCCGTTGCTAAAGGGAATTGAATAGAGAGTCTTATTTTTTTTGTTGATTGTGCTCGTTTACAATCATTAGCCTAATGAAACATAGAAAGATAAAAATACAATAACAAATTATAAACATATAACACCTGGATTTTACATAGTTCAAAATCCCTAAGTTTCTACTCCATAGCCTAAAGTCTTATCATAATCACCATTATCTTTCTCCTTATTTGATACCTTTCAGAGGTGAAAAATTCTCTTACAAGACATATTCTTACAAGAAGCACAAAATATATAAATGATACAATAATAATGATGTAGTTAAAAAGCTTGATTGTTGTAGAGTTTCTTTCAGATGCTTTTTGGTAGCCATGGAATGCAACAACATCCTCTCTGGAACTACCCTAAATGAATCTCCAAAAGCCTCTCTAACTTTGAATGAGCAACCCATAAAATTTTATCTTCATCACTAGTAGCCGACTGTTTGCACATCATCAATCGATTGTTGTGCTTGATATGACCGATACCATCAGATATGATAAGTTTGTATCTTTGAAATCCTTATTAATCACTTTTTGAAATAACCATAAGTCATCAATGAACTTCCTAAGTTGACTTTTGAACATTTTGTTCATTCTAGAAAAATATCAATTAACTATAACAATCGACTCAAAATCTTTTTGTAATGGTTTTATCATCTCTAGTTAACTATAATAGTTAACTCAAAAATCTTATATTCGATTTTCAAACTAAAATATTATTTATTTTAAAATACTATTCACTAAGTCGACTAATACTGTTCATGCACTCAACTAATAGTGTTCAGTAGATTGTTATGTTTACAGTGTTGAAAATATGATTCATATATTAAACTATTATTCACATTTAATTTCTTTATGTCAAGAAATCTCATATTTCTGAGACTTCCTCGTATTCCTAGTACAGGTTAACTTCGACTTACTAGGATCTCATCCATGTCTAGTTGATCTCAACCTACTATGACTTAATTCACTTACCTAAAGACTCCTCGTTTCTATGATTTCATCCATTGTCCAAACTCAAGTCACCCTAGATTGGTCAAGACTTTCATCACCAACATCGGTTGGACTTCAACTGTCAAGTGTCCAATTAATCATGATTTAGTTGGACTTTTTCCTTGCCAACTCTCTATTATACTTTTAATTATCAAGTGTCCAGTTAATCATGACCCACTTAGATTTCTTTTTTGTCAACTCCCTATTGGACTTTCAAATGTCAAATGTCTAGTCAACTGTCACCCACTTAGACTTCTCTAATATTAAGTATCCTATTAATATTGACCTACTTGATATCTCACTCAACTATCAAATATATTGATCAAATATCAAAAATCAAATTTGAGCTTGTTCAATGTTGACCAAGAGTCAATTACACCAACAGTATTAGAGTGGGTTACTTCAGAAAGACTAACTATGAACCAAACAACCAAAAGATGACTAAGATAGTGTATGATCCTCTATTTTATAAGGATGATTTTAAATCTTCAAAGAGATAGGCTGAAGTTTGGTTCTGAATATATTTTAGAATGATGTGAGATATGTATGAGGGGTATACACAACCTTTGGATGAAGCTAGAAAGAAGATCTGGTGAAAAGATTGGCCAAAGCACTACATTGAGTTATATGAAGGGAACAAGAAGATATGGGAATCCAAATGTTGGTTGTCCCCGAGGAAATTTTGAATAACTTAGAGAATGAGTGTAGAAATGCAAGCGATTTATAGAATAAGATTATATGCATCCATGAGGATCCCAAAAGAAAGGAAAAAATTCAAGACTGAAAGTGAAGAGGAAGTAGAGGAAAATGAAAAGGAATTTGAAGTTCCACTACAGGTAGAGGGAAGATATTAGATGTCCAACAATTGAGGAAGTTAACGAGGAACCCAAGCCTTACAAATTTGATGGATCGAGTATGGAACCATCAATCTCTTCAAATGTCATTGAAGAAGGGTCCAAGAGAATTGAGAAACAAGTCAGAGAAGCCCAAGTCTCGTACATCTCCATCGGCACAAAATCAAAAGTGCAACCAAAAAGCACACTATAAGAATATATGTCTAATTTCCAAGGAAGAGGCAAGAAAGGTAAAGTAAGTAAAATCTTTTAAACTTGGTAAATTAAATGATTTTTTCATCTAACTCAAGTTGTAGGAACTTGGATGCCAAGAAGAAGAAAAACCATATCATTTTTCTTCACGTGTGTTAAGAGAGGTCACTACCACAAAGTGCCCAAAGATCCAAATTGACTATTCCATTATTGCCATTAACAAAGTCAACGATTATCACTTTGTCAATGGCTCTCATCGTATTGGCACTATAGCAGCAATTGATTAGAATTTATCATGAGTAAACTCAGTCACAAATATTTTATTTTTTTGTTGATCATTCCCAATTGACTGATACCCACTATTAGTCGATTGCTTTACCATGAACTAGTCATAACTCCAAAATCTTCTAATTTAGGGTTTGGATTTCACTAAACAATAGATCCACTCCATTAGTTAATTGGACTAGATAACCATGAATAAAAATCATTTTGTTTGATTGTTGAGTCCATGATTCAACCATCAATCGACTATTGTGGAGTACCAGTCAACTGGCACACCAACACTAACTATTTCTAAGGTTGAGTTTGTATATGTACCCTTGCTCAGGTACATTCTCTCAACACTCAACTTTCATGGAATTATATCTACCTCAAAGTCATCTTCCTTCAAGCTTCACATCCTTCAATTGCACTTGAGCCCAAGGCTCCTATTTATGCCAACCTTCATGCCTTTGCCTTCGAAGTCCTTTTCCCTCGGATTTTGTCCAATACTCCTTGTCTTATTGTTCCTTGGGTGTTTTAAGTCATCCTTCACTAATTTCCATTGATCTTGAGCCATTCGTATCCATTGACTTTGGTTGCGCTAAGTCATCTTCATGGGTATCTCTCCAAGTCCTGCAAGACTCAATTATGCAAACTAAAGGCAAACCTAACTTAAACTCTTTACCCAGACATTAAAATCTATGATTGTTTATAATCACCTTGGAGATTGGTTGCACCAACAAAACCATTGTACGTCTAGAGGGGGTGAATAGATGCAACCTATAAAGCAAAATTTCTTTTCTCATGCTCTTGCAAATGCAAAAACTCTTAAAATAATTGTTAGACGTTTAAATATAAAAAAACACAAAATATAAATAATAAACTAATACAAATATTTTGATTTAGTTAAGAACTTCTACTATACAATCTATGGCTTATTAGGAGAATCACTCCTTGAAACCATTGATCGAATAGATCTTTCCTTGAAAAGTAGGAGAAACCTAATATAGATATAATTCTCTTTTACAAAGAAATAGAATGGTGATAATGTTGGTGTTGAGAGCACCACTTCGAATTCAAGTTTTGATGTATGACTAAGGTTAAAGTTAATGTTATGGTAATCTAACGAGGTTGTGTCAAGTGTGCAGGTGTAGGTTACTTAACATGTGGAAGTCTTGGAATCAGGCAATGAAAGCCCTAGTAGGACTAGACAAGGAAGACTTGATTGGAAAGTAGGCGAAGGTGAAGTCTTAGCTGGGCTAGGCAGTACAAGACTTGGTTGGGAACCAAGCAAGAAAATTTTAGTTGGGAACTATGTGGATCAAGTCCAAGTGAAGTCAGCTGGGAGCTGAAGTCCTGACAAGTGAGTCCTAGTGGAATCAGTTGAAGTTGAAGTCCTGGCAAGCAAGTCCAAGTGGAGTCAGTTGGGAGCAAAATCTTGACACTAAGTCTAGATGGATTAGTTGAGAGTTAAACATTTAGATAAGGTAATTGCGAGTAACTTTAAATTTGATATCCTACTCATTACACGTCACTAATGTAGGGAAGCTAGTTTTGATGGTTCTAGGTAACCAGAAGGGAGTCCAAATGGCTGGCTAGGGATAAACCTCGATTGATGGAGTCAGGAGGTTCCAGGCAATCGGATCGAGGAGCAGAATGACCCCAGCTTTTGGACAACTAAAGATAGCTTCCAAGCAACTGGTAGTAACGAAATCCAACGATCTAGATGAGTCAATCACGATGGGATTTGACCTAGCTCCAAGTGACTGGAGGGAGTCCAGTCGATCGAGATTGTGGACGGTGTTATCTATCAAATAGAATTTGCAACCATGTCAGCATCTTCTAGATAACTCGAGAGGTTCCAATCGACCATTGATTTTCCACGTTAGCATCAATAAAAGTTCTATGAAAGGAAGCTTGGGTAGAGGCTTTCATGAACCTAAACTCTTTCTTCATCGACTATTCTTTGCATGCTCATGTGCTCTTCATGCTCTATTGTGACGATGTGCCACAACTTCGGCTTCAACTTCAATA
Source organism: Curcuma caesia (assembly GCA_037834155.1). NCBI lineage: Eukaryota > Viridiplantae > Streptophyta > Magnoliopsida > Zingiberales > Zingiberaceae > Curcuma > Curcuma caesia. The sequence goes on along the minus strand of JBBMKF010468698.1, from coordinate 2,968 downwards.
AAAAACCTTAACATATATTTTTACTAATTTGTTGTTGTACATTTGTTCTTGCACTTTTAAAGTCTTTTAGATTCTTTTTTTAGAGTTTCTCAACCTCCCGAGACTTTCTGGAAAGGAAATTCAAAAAATAAGAAACAATGTTTTTACTTGCACGTTTCGATCCTTGCTTGAAAATTTGGCTTGCTTTACTTTTTAGTAGTTGTACATATTCAAAGTCTTGATTGCTCTTGCATGCTTGAACTACTAAATATTTTTGAGTATCAAACATTGCATGCTTTGTAATAGTACAAGTTGTAAGATCAAATTTGACACTAGAGGGGGTGAATAACATTATAAATTTTACTAGCTTTAAAGGATGAAAAATAACTCTAAAAATATTGATAGAGTAATGCAGCAGAATAAAAAGAAGTAATTAAATCAAGTATTCAAAGAGCAATGATATATTCTAGATTAAAACATAAAACATACAACAATTATAAGCACACATAACATAAATGAATTGATTCTTATTTCTATTAACTCTTTTCTAAAAAGATTCTAGAGATGGAGAAATCTTAAAAATAATCTAAAAATAAAGTACACAATAATACAAGAATGTACGACAATAATAGAATAATAGTGTTATGCTCGAGTTGCCGTGAAGAGTGACGTTGTAGTGTGTTATCGACGTAGCCACCTAAGAGCACTGAATGTAAGCACGAGCGCATTGAGAATAATTGATAATGAGTTTCTTGAAAGCTATGCCTCGTGACTCCTTTTATAGACCTTCTTTGGATGCTGACATGACACCTCCTAGTCGACTGGACTATCTCCGATCGCCTGCAAGACTGCTAATATAGCTATAATATTTATCCAATAGTAAATATTATCCGCGATCTCGGTCGACTAGACTCTGCCTGATTGCTAGAGCTAGGTCATTTTTCATCTTTGATCTGCTTTATCAAATCGTTGGATCTCATACCCTACTAGTTGCCTAGAAGCATCTACAGTCGCTTGCATGCTGCGGTCATCCGCTCTTTGCTCTAGTCGCTTGGTATACCTTGACTCCAATAGTCGAAGATTATTTTCAATCAGTCGCCTGGGCTCCCTCTCGGTCGCTTGGAATTATTGAACATTGTTTTCCTGCACTTGATATACGTAATTAGTATGATATAAAATTTAAATTCACTTGTGCGCACCTTAGCTAGATGCTTAGCTCCCAGTTGAACTATCTAGTGTGATTTGCCAACTCACATCTCTCAACTACCTCTACTTGGATTTGTTTATCAAGACTTCAGCTCCCAACTGACTCTTCTTGGATTTGTTCTGCCAAGACTTCAACTCCCAGCTGACCCTGCTTCGACTTGCGCTGCCTAGTTTCCAACTAGATTTTTCTGCTTGGTTCTCAACCAAGACTTAACCAATTGTTTGGTTCCTAACCAATACTCTTTACTTGTCTAGCTTCAATAGGACTTAGTCAATTGCTTGATTCTAACTAAGACTTCATATTTGTCAAATAACCTACTTCACTTGACATAAAATCATTAGTTCACAGACAAACTAACTTTACACTTAGTTATACATCAAAACTCTAGATTCATTGTGGTGCTCTCAACACCAATAATCTTTCCTTTTTTGATCGAATGAAAACTAAGTTAAAATTAGTTCTAACATAGTAGTTAAAAAGGTTTTGAGAAAGAATAATAAGAATAAAATACATGATAATCTTATTTTCTCCCCCTACTTTCTTCCCTTTTAATCAGAGCTTCCTTTTAAAAAATGTCTTTTTTGGAAGGAGAAATATTAAGATAGTATAAATTTTAACTCTTGTTAACTTTTCTATTTTCTCCCTTTTTTTCATACATCAAAATATGAGTTGGAGAGAATGCTTTTAAAAAAATTAAAAAAATGTGCTCAATTAAAAAAGTAAGCATGTATAGCAGACTAAAGCCAAATATAGAGCTAAAAATTAAATAAGTATAAGTCAACTATAAGTTCAAAAGAGTCAAAATAAGTCAAACAACAAGTCAAAAGAATAGTGAGTTTAAAAAAATAAAATGAGTCAAATACTACAGGTGTAGGAAATCAACAAGTCTAGAAACAAATACATCCATAGCTAAGTCAATCTAGTTAGAAGGAGGGGGTGACTCATGTGTTGGGTTCGAAACAAATCCATTGGCTCCTTCAGCTAAGGGTCCACATGCTGAAATCCCTAAGTGATAGTATCTTGAAGTAGGATCACTTGATCCTCTAAAGTCAAGGCAGGTGGAGATGCTGGTAACTCATCTCTGGTAAACTAAACCATAATCTCATCAATCTAGGGTGTCTAAAGTGGTGATTCTAGTGCTGATGGCCCCCTTACTTTAAAACTAGGACACCATCCACAACTTTCATCTTGGCAAACTGAACTCTTATAATATGAAACTCAGATAGAGGTTTGACATTATCCTGAATAACATCAATTTCTAGAGACGAGAAGTCGGGAGGAAGCCTACGCAAGGTAAGTTAGTGAGATGAGTTAAGTGACTTGTATTCGATACAAGGGTAGACTCAAACATAGACGGACTCAGGCATAGTCGATTGAGTTAAAAGTTTCAGGCGATCAGAACAAGGTTTCCAGTCCACTAGATCTTCTAGTAGACCAGACCAATTGGTTTGGCCAACCTATGCACAAGATAATGGTCTTACCAAATGAGTAGCTTCTTTAATTAATTTCTAAGTCATGAAATGATATTAAAAAATAATCATGACATGATTAACTTTAACAATGATGATCATTCATAGCTTCAACATCATTGATGGGTAATCATTTATTAAATTATTTTTGTTTGGTAATCTTATGTGTAAATATACTCAATGCAATCAAAGTCATCATGAAATTGAAGATCATATAGGGAAGACTTTAGTAATATCTTAAAACCCCACAAGATGATGATTATACCCACAAGAATGGTGATGTGGGCTTACATAAGAGAATGATTAAGAGATG
>JBBMKF010468677.1:0-10718 GCA_037834155.1 Curcuma caesia | reverse complement strand
GGATCTTCTGGAGGGATCCTGTTTTCCGCTGCGTTATATGCGGTTTAATCGATTTTTCGCGCATATAGATCCCTACAGATATTGCTCCCTTGCTCTCTTCTGCAACTCTGCTCCGTCATAACTAACTCAGCTATGCTCTGGGAGTTGAATCTCAACTCTCGATCAAATGAAGGGGATATAAATTATCAAAGAAAGCACAATGTAATACTTATCAATATCACCGCATAGCCATCACCATGTGTCTACTTTGTAAATTTTTTAAACCTATTTTATTTTACAGCTTGTGATTTAGAAGAGGTCTAATTTTTGTTAGTCCTCTGTGTGCTTGAATAATTAAATTATCTAGAATTAAAAATAAAAAATAATTTTTTGAACCTATAATTAATCTATATTATATGCTATTGTCCTTCCAAGGAGAACAAGCTTGAGAGGTTAGGTGCCCCAAAGGCAAAGAGTGCATAGGAGGCCAAGCCCTGTAAGGTGCAAAGGGTGCTCAAGAGGGTGAGTACTCTAAAGGCAAGGAGTGCTCAAGAGGCTGAGCACTCTAAGGGCGAGGATGCTCAAGAGACCAAACATAGTTGGCTACATTGCGAGGTATCATATGTCGTCAAGAGTGCTCAACCTCTTGAGCACCCTAAGGGCGAGGATGCTCAAGAGACCACACATAGTTGGCTACATTGCGAGGTATCATACGTCGTCAATCCCGTTGACGTGGAGCATCTCCTATGCTACTAACAAGGGCATCTTCCTTAATGTGCAAGAATTCTTGAGAAAAATCTCTACTGTAACATAGAGAGCTCTAACTGATCAAAAAACATAACAAAATGGTGAGCCAAAACCCACATTACTAGTGTTTTACTTAAGTTGATACACAAAAGTAGGTGCACTACCCATTCGGTTCAGAGTGTCGTGATCAGACCCATCAACTAACTCGGCAACCCTAATACTTCCCGGAGTACCGATCGATTTGCCGTAACTGACATTCGATGGCTAGTCACCGACAGAGAGATTGGTCAGTTGCTACTCCAGAGACCAAAGCTCCTGATAGCATAGATGCTTAGAGGTCACCTAGTACATAAACCTTGTAACCATGTTGGGTAAAGATTCTTTTGCTAGCAATTTCACTGCTTGGGAAGATAAAGTGTTCTTTCAGTATGTTCTTCAATTTACCATAATTCCATATACAAACTTAGTGAAGAACTGATAAGAATCATTTAGAAACTTGAAAAATCATATTTCGGATTGAATTGAATTGAATCAAATTGTACTATAAGTCTGCAGTATTCAAAACTTCAATATAGGCTTTTCCCATGAACATCTTGAGCCAAAACGAAATACAAGAACAAGGAACAAGTGTGTGATCTGAACTGACAACCTAATCAATCCTTTTAAGAGCTCAAACTAAAATTTACCCTGATATGCAACACATCATCAACCATGGTTATGTTTGGTGTTCATGTTTGATCAAAAAAAAGAGAAGTGATTGTTTTTTGCTCGAGAAAACAACATCGAGCACGATGAGCTGGTTTCATATACATCGAAAAACCAGCAAGAAAAAATGGGAACATACTTTGCTCATGCACCAAATGACACTGAATGATGAAGTACCCTTCTTTCTCAAGTCCTAAAACACAAAACACACACACACACACACACGAAAGGAAAAAAAAACTCTATGTAACACTTACAGGAAGGATAGCTGCTTCCTTCCGTGTTTTACACCTGCAATATGCAAATTCTAAGATCCATCAATCGATTATTCTTGTACAAGGAAAAAGAAAAAATGATAACATCGAAAGGAAGAGTCACAGTGGCATGTAATTAGCAGTGTTTTAAAAAGCAAATTAGGCGAAAACGAAGCATTGATTCTCCTCAAAAAAGTATCTCTCAAAGTTGTCAGTTATGGAGGCTTATTAGATGTCTTCAAATCATCCATGTATTATCTTTGCTAAGAAGTAGCCTTGGAGCAATTAAATCTATGAATGAACAAAGAGATTCATGCGTATTAGATGGTAAACAGAATCATCAGTTTCATATGAGTGTTCAAGGCATATTCAAAACTTTGTGACTATACATGAGAATATACTATGATAACTACGTATGCTATTGCTCAATGCTCACACAAAGGACTAAGAATTTACAAACTGGATCTAGTTGAATTTTTAAGCAGGATGCATTAGTTATGAAAATGTTAAATTGGAAGGCATATGTAAGTTTGATAAGGTAAAACTTCACCAAACAGCAAAGATTTTCCTCACAGTTTGCTAATTCATGACCTAAACTAACTACAACAGTCAATACCTGCAAGCAAAACAAAGTAATCTTCATCTATATCCATGGGCTTAAAAACACATCCTTGAAATTTATTTTTACCTGTTGCAAATTGCACGAGAAGCAAAATTATGATTGTTGCAATTATTGCACATCCAATCCCCATCACGCCATTGATTTGCCCTGATAAAAAAAGAACAAAGAAAATGGGTTTGTAGATCATACAGACATTTGGGATTAACATTGAAGATACTAGTAGAGTTATGGAAATTAATAAAATTAAACAGTCAACCGTATAAAAACAATGTTCATGACTGGGAGGGTTATGACCAATGGGAACTGGGAGCAATAGGATGAGGGATAAGGGCTATCTGAGGAGGGAGAATGGGAGAGGGTGTCGATCACGAATTAGCAGTCACAGATCAAAAAATGGAAGGCTGAAGGGAATCACCAATTGCTATTCATGTCACTAGTGCTAGGAGAGGAGTGGTTGGGTGCAAAGCGAAAAGGCGCGGAGCATTACTTGAGGAGACAAGAAACCCTGACTTTGGGTAATTTTTTCTTTTAAAAAGTTTCTATAAGGCATTCCAATAATTTAGATGGATTCACTTGATTCCAAAAACAAATGGTAGGGCATCCACCCTACTGTGCCCAAGGGTAATTCTGCCCCTTCCTATGCTAGATTTATGCAAAGCATAAGTTTCTAAAAGCATATTTGAACAACATACTTGGTTTATCTCATAGAACTAATATAATTTTTGGCCACACAATACAGAAGCGTATAAGGTCCTTAAAAATGACAAACTAGAAATAAGATTTTAATTTTCTAAGAATCAACTACAATTAAGAAAATTAGAAAAGAATGACATCATCATCAAGCTCAGTACACAGAAGGTAATGAAGTTTGGAAGACTAGGTAGTCAGTCCTAGATTGTCACAAAAGGTGAATTTAACTTTTAGTCATGACAAAGCTTGTATGGGTCATTTTTGCTTGTATGGGTCAATATGCAAAATTTTTTGCATATTTAATGAACCAATACATATGCAGATGTGACAAAGCTTGTATGGGTCATTTTTGCTTTAACAGTGGAGGATGTCAGAATAACATGAGATGAAGAGTATCAGTTCAAGTAACAAGAATTCTCACCCTTTTCCAATAAGAGTTGGCACAGCTCTTTGTTGCAAAGAATGAATGTTCATTTGCATGGACCTGAGTGCAAAATCTTCGCTGTGATATTTAGCATCCCTTCCAGCAGATTGATCATAACTGTAACTTTCTGGTTGCTCAAAGGTCTGATATGAGTTTGCCAGTGTAAAGATTGCATAAGGGTATAAAATCATCTGTTTACTTTCAAATGTACTTGCAAAAAGATTATACTTACATCTCCTGCATTGAGTCTTTTGCTATCCCAGCCAATTGAAAATTCTTCAGATGCAGGGCGTTTTGTACCCAAAGCTGGATAAAGGATTAAACAGTTTAATAGCAGATACTCGACACCATTCAATAACAATAATTTGAAACATATAGATCAATGGCATGTTATGCATTAAATGAACACTAGCTGTTTGAAATAGCAGTTAAAGTTCTGCTGGTTGATTTTCATACAAAAAACAAGAACATATATACACTGCTCAACACCCTTATATAGCAGAATTGGTCCATGAAAATACTGGTTAAACTTTCAACTTAGTTTTCTTGTAATCAGTTAACCATGTCTATTTTTTACAAGATGTTTCTATAGTAAGAAAAATGAGGTACAAGTTCATGTATATTATTTTATCTTTGGTTATTTCTGAGCTATGGAAAGAATGATCCTTATGATAAAATCATAGTATTTCTTTTGTGCCAAAAGGGGGATGAAGCTGTAGAAGGCAATTACTTTCCTATAGCATAGAATTTCTACATATTATGAGTTGAAATACCCCTTCAGTTGAAACTTCACATCAAATTGATAACATGTCATTTGAAGTGTCACATACTGATTTCTATTTAGGGACAATTAGTTGTATTGAGAGTGTATCTAGGGTTGATTGAGATGAATAAAGGATGATTCTGACGTTGGTTGGATCACATTTAGGGTGAATTCAAGGTTAGATAAGCAACTTGACGGTTGGACAAAGTGGGGGAATTATCTTGAGTATGCTTTGGGTTCAAATTACACTCGATTTGGTAGCTATTCATGCGGATTATTATGCATCGCATAACTTGTGGATAATGAATCAATTATGGATGAGGCCTATGATCTTGATTTTTAGACCATTTTAGCAATTATATCACTTCTTATGATCTTATCACCTTGATCATGCATTGGCCATGTCGGCAAGTATGATGGGTTGGATGCAACACACTTGGGTTATTTTTGGTAGTCCTGCACATGTTGGAGCATATAGTAGTGTCACTATTGCAAAATGGAGAGTGCAAGGGTTCACACATAATGATGGATCCAACTGTACTCGTTGATTGGTATTTAGTAGTAGTGCACATTGCGCCGATAGCCATGCAAATTAATTAGTAGATGTGAAACTTTAGGGTGGGTTTTCATTGTGTAAATCGTGCATTGTGTTTTCATAGCAGCAGATTATGTTGTTGGCGGCATTCGGTATGGTAGTCATAATACATAATCCTTACACATTTGATAAAAAAAAGAATGATAAAAAACAACAGGCATACTTGAAAACATATCTGAAACTGTAGAGGTGTCAACTGAGGAAACAGCAGATGGTAATGGCATATTGCATTTCTTGCACTGCAAAAGGAAAATGAAATCACTTAGTTTGGCTTTCAACTGGAAAGAAAAAATTTAACTACATAAATGGCAATGTAGACAAAGCTGGAAATTATTGCTATCATCTTATGAGGAAGTTAATCCATAATGAAAGAGGAAATTGATCTGAAAATAAAGTATTACATACACTTTTAACTTGGAGAAAAAGACCTTGACTGTGCACTAGATATCATGAACCTTGTATTTATATTCTTTTTATTTCTATAGCATGCTCAATGATTTCATCCAACACTAAGCTATAGTGTAAATCTAATAGAAATAGAAGTTTTACTTTCATATGAGACTAACATATGGTCTCACCTCAAAGCGTGACGAATAGTTATGGAAACCACAATCACATATCCAGTCACCACTACGCCAACCTTTTGGGGTTGGAAGAAGCTGAGACGTAGTGCTTGAAAATGGATATTCACCTCTCACATTTTGGATTGAGGAGAAATTGGGAGCCATTTGCATCCCAAGTTTATTTTCAGCCCCAAGTGGCCAACTTGAACTGGGAAGAAGTGGCTGAATGGCTTGATTACCAGTAAATGCAGTCTGTGACCCATATAGTCCTTGTAGCATCGAAATATAATGTGCATAAGCTGGCAATATCGACCCAGGCAATGCAATAGCTGGCATTGCGACTTCTTCCTTGGATTGGCCACACTTTTTGCATTGTTCTCTTGATGCATAATTGTTGTTACTGCAGCCTATTGATTCATTTGACATACAAGCATAACTTAAATGCAAAAGCATAAGCAACAATACAATTTAATATCATTATGTAAGATTTATAATCTAAAAATTAATTGTGAATATATTTTTTAGGGAAACATTAACTTAGATACAGTAATCAAGATGAATCAGTCTGGTCATTTCTACGAGAAATATGCATACTGGAAATAAATATTAGCTCAATAGAAATTTAAATCTAAAAAGGCAGGTTTTTAACAAAGCAACTATGATAGTCAAAATATGAAATCACATTCTAAATTATTGCCCCCTATTGAAACACTTTAGGTTCAGGACAACTGATAAGTTTCTTAAAAGAGAACTCCTCTATCAGAATATCAATAGGAAATATAACAAATATGCCAATAGCATTTGAAATATTATTTAAAAGGAAACAATATTAAACTCAATCAAATCAGAAGCTAGCCACAGATAGCTTGTTGAGATGTTGAAGACTTACAGCTACAAAAGGAAAAAAAAAAACATATGATGAAAGAATAGATATCATACACCTATTCAGCATAATTATTATATTTGGTATTTTTTTTATTAAATAAATGTTATCTCTAGGATATTCAATCATAGTCTCATAGAGACAAAAGAGAAATATATGTTTCCAAAATGTAATGGTACAAACTTAGTTTGGATTTGAGTACCAACTAATGAATGAACTAGATGATGGAAAAATCACAAACCATCTTGAATTTTACTAATATTTTCACCATACATAATTACAACATATAATACTAAGATTAGACGATAGTCAATAGTCAAATAAGCATAGTGGCTTAGAGAAGTTGTCAAAGACTATAGAAGGATCAATACAAAACCATGACGACTATATTGAAGTAGAATAAGTACTTGTGAAGTGAATCATCATGGGACTCAAGTCATGCATTATTTGTCAGAAAAATCATAAACCTAGACCACAAATATCGGGCTGTAAATTAAGGGAGCCAGAATTCAGAAGTATCTAAAACTGATAATCCTTTTCCATATCTTTGAGCCACCTCACAATACTGCAATAAATCACACTGCAATTTTTTTACATATGTAACAAAACATCTGCGATAGAAAAAGCTAGCTTTTCATCACACATCTTCAATTCGAAATACTTTAAAAGAAAGAAAACCAGAATCAAGTGCGTAGCCAGCACTTTCGTACAACACCAGATGCACATACACTGGGAGCCTAATAAAGCAATCTATAATTTCATCATTATGCGCACGAAAATTCCGGTGAGGATGGACAACAACCTAATTTCAAGTTCACAGCACTGTTCCTATCTTCACCCAGGATTAAATCAATGAAACGCTCTCAAATCAAGATTGCTTTTTTGAGAGATGTACGGCGAGATTGCTATCAGAACAAACTCAATAACCAAGTCCCAGCACTCAGAGGCAAAGATACATCCCATCCCATAATAACTGGTAACCCCTTCGAAAAAGCCAAGGTCGAATTTTTTGGAAGACACAGTTGCGGAAATCGACAGGAGGATATGGATTGGGGGAATACCGGAGCAGATCCAGTCGCCGATGCGGGGGAGCCATTTGGAGTGCGCGGGGGTGTTGGTGTCGACGAGGACGCGCGGCTGCTTGCAGCGGTTGCAGAGGGAGCGGAAGGCGTAGTTTCGGTTGCGGCAGCCGGCGCAATCCCAGTCGCCTTCCTTGCCCTTCCCCGTGGCCATGGCGCTGAAGGAGGCGAGATGAGGGAAGGAGGTGGGGCTAATTAATCAGCGAGGGAAGGAGAAGAAGGAGAAGATTCCCCATTGGCGGCGCGGCATATTCTCTCGCTCTCCCTTTCGCATGCGCTCGTTTTCACCGACCATCGCCTCATCGACAATGACCACGGCCGATCGATACGCTCACGCTCCCGCTGCGAATTTTTATTTATTTATTTGTTAATAAATAAATAAATAAATTAATTATTAATTTTTTCGATAGAATATTTAGAACGGTCAAACCGATCAACCTATAACGGGATGGATCAATTCATCAAAAATCTATTATATGACAAGATGGAACGAACTAGCCCACTAATTTGACAGATTAAAAATTTCCAACTCAACTTAAGACAGGTTGCAGATTAGGCAGGCCAACCTATGAGCCTGTCAAAAAAATAAAAATATATTAAAAATTTTAAGTTTGAATTGTAGTTTTAACGGATCAAATTAAAAATTTTAAATTTAGATTGTGACTTAGACGGGTCAAGCCTACTAATTGATTGAATCTCTTTTAATTTTAAATTTTGAAGAAAAAATAAATTTTTTCAATCCGCAGATTAACCCACGCGAGTTGTAGGCCGATCCACACGGATCGCGGCCTAGGCAAGTCAAGTAGTCAACCCATCTAAACTCATTTTAAAATAGATTAATAAAATTTCAACCAAACTTGTTTAAATTATTCGATAGAGCGGATCAATCCAACATATCTAATCCAAATTAATGATTCTAAAAATATTTTTTAATAAAAAAATCTCCAATATATTTTTCATCCCAAAATAAAATTATTTAAATTTAATAACAATTAATATATACCAAATATTATTATATTAAAATACTTTTTATTAATTAATTTACTTAATTAAAATCATTTTAATCTGAAAAAATATTTCAAAATTATTATAATATAATAATTTTAAAATGAGTTTCAATAAGTTAAATAATTTTGATTAAGTTTAAATAAATTTGCGGAAATCATTAAAAAATTTTAGATATTTGAAGGCATAATATATAGTTATTTTAATTAAATTGAGTCAATTTGTTTTAACATTTACTGTTATGATAATATTAAAATACGAATATTTTAGAGATATAAAATATATTAATTATATTTTAATATTTTTTAGAAAAAGAACACCTTTTAACAAAAATAATAATAATAAAGAATATCCTTTTAAATTTTCTCTTATTAATTAATTTATTGCCGCGTGAGATCTTGATGTGGAGAATGACAGCCAGTGTTTGAACTTTGAAGGGCCCATCAAATGGATTTAATGCTACAAAAGAAAGCGAAAAAAATAATTCTAATTTTAATTCTAATTATATTTAAATTTATTTTTATAAAATTTATTTATTAAAAGTTTGCTAAATTCCGAATTTAGCTTGAATTTTTTATTAAGCTAATTTATATTCTTGTATTTTTTATTAAATTATTTTATCCATTTTAAAAATGAAGAATTAAAATTTACAATTAGTATTTAGATAAGTTATTAAATAAGTTAGGCAAAAATTAAAAGGATGCTTTTTTTATTGGAATGGTAGAATAGATACTTTCATTTATCATCAAAATAACACCTCATCTCGCTTCAGTATATTTTTTTTATTTTTTGAAAATACTTGTAAGATACCGAAAAATTTTACTATGGATACGAAAAGATGCGTCTCGCGAAGACGAACCAAACAAAACTTGTTTGGACTAAAACGGAGATCGTTTGGTCACTGAACCAAGTGAACCAAAAATAAACCGGTTCACTAATGATTGGTTCATTTTGGGTCCGGTTCGATGGGAGTTTGACCGGTTCAGTGGTGTGCTTTCCGGTTTGATTGGGTTCGGGGCTAGGTTAAAAACAGTGAAACTCCTTCGCCAACTCCTTCGTGCGATCCGTCTCCGCCGCCCACCTCCGCCCCTTCTCTGATCGCGGGCCTGCTCAGCCGCCGCCCGCTGTTCGCCCTCCTCCCGCGATACCGAGCATTCCCAGCCGCCGCCGGCTGTTCTCCCCTCCTTCCGATTTCGAGCTTTCTCACCGACGCCGTCTCCTTCTCCTTTACCTGGCGCAGTCTTTATTTCTTTCGCCGGTAACGCGCAACGCCGTTACCTTTTCTCCTTCTCCCTCTTCCGCTGTGAGCCATTGCAATTTTTCCCTCTGCCTAACGCCGCTGAGCAACGGGACGGAGATCGAAGAGATATCTCGGTGGGTTTTTTTGTTGGTTTCGGCAGTGAGCTTGGAATCGGACTGAGCAAGGAATTTTGGGGCACAAATCTACAAGGTCAGTTCTTATATTTTTGGATTTCTTTGGTTTGCTGGTTTCTTCTGAATTCGGCAGGTAGAGAGGTTGTTGATTTCGATAATGAAATTTTATTAGGTGATAATGCTCCTTCATTCACAGATTCTAAATACTACCATTAAATTGGTTCTAGCAGATAATGAACAAAGTAAAACCAAGGATAGGTGGATGAATATGATCTATAGGAAATGAAACATCTAGAACAATTTACTGTAAATGAGAGTAGAATCTTTATTTGGAGGTAGTAAAGTCATACTTTTGATATGGATACGTTTCTTGATTATTGGAAGAGTTTTGAATTTGATGGTCATAATGTATTAGAAGGATTCGATAAACTGTAACAGAACAAGTATTTTAACAATTACAATGAAATCTTAGGTAAAGAGGAAAATTTAAGCATTTCTCTATTGGGGCATACCAAAGCATTGTCTTATCAGACTCACAACAGAAATGATGCCATTTCTGCATCAATGGGTTGTTTAGGTTCCAATGTTTCTAGGACTCGTTGGGCTTCTGAGACAGTAAAGTTATGATTGTCAAGGGTATTAAATTATCCTCGGTAGAATATGTTAATTAGATTTATCAACTAATATGAGATTTAATTACTGTTAATTTAATACAGTATTATATTAGTAAGCATTGTATTGTGGGTTATTCTAATTACAGGATATTGAATTGGATTTCGGGGCAGGGTTCTTCCGGATACAGACCACTATCTAAGGCGGGTATCTTGTCTTATCTTTTTAGATAAGTTATTTGACATGTATAGTTTAGCTATAGCTGGTAGTAATAATTCTTGTTATGCTTTTATATATGCCCTGGTTTATCACTACTTGCTTATACATGTTATATATCATTTTTACTTGATACCTGTTTAGTTCTTTTGCATCTGGATACTTGCCATGAGTATATAGGTTCATTAGAGTAGTGATATACCGTTC
>JBBMKF010468676.1:0-19688 GCA_037834155.1 Curcuma caesia | reverse complement strand
CGAAATTGACAAGGCCGAGATAGCATCACTAAGGTCACAACTTCCTCTTCCAGTACTTCATATTGATGAATTTGCTATTTCTACATTACAACCCAAGAATAACCTTTTGAATATAAGGATCAATATAGAAATAGGCAACAAAAAAATTCCCTTGAATGCAATATTAGACACAGGTGCAGCCATTTGCGTCTGTAACGGGGAATTGATTCCAGAAGAGTTCAGACAACCCTCCTTAACTGATACACTGATCCAAGGCGTTAACGGAGCAACGAAAGTTAAGGAAATTCTTAAGGAAGGCAAGCTATGGGTAGGAGAGCAGTACTTCAGGCTGCCCAGAACATACATCATGCCTACTTTGAGTAAGGGTTTAAATTTCATTATTGGAATGAATTTTGTCAGGGCCATGGACGGGGGTTTGAGAATTGAAAGAGGTGAGGTAACCTTTTACAAGCTGGTTACTACCGTTGAGGCATCCCCTGAGGCACATCAGGTATCTCTCCTTGAAGAACTGGATTTAGAATTATCTGAATATTATGATATCTGTGCTGCAGAACCCCGGATTGGCATCATACATCAGGATATGATCAACCCTAAAGAATTAAAAAGACTGAAGAGGCTAGGGTTCATAGGAGAAGAGCCTCTGAAACACTGGTCAAAAAACCAGGTGAAGTGCAAAATCCTGATAAAAAATCCTGATCTGACAATTGAGGATAGACCATTGAAGCACGTCACCCCTAAGATGAAAGAAACAATGTCCAGACACGTGCAGAAACTATTGGCTATGAAAGTAATCAGACCATCTGACAGCAGACACAGAACTACAGCCATCATGGTTGAATCTGGTACAGAAGTTAATCCAGTCACTGGAGTGGAAACAAAGGGCAAAGAGCGCATGGTATTTAACTACAAAAGGCTCAATGACAACACGGAGAAAGACCAGTACTCATTGCCAGGGATCAACATGATAATAGCCAAAATAAGTCATTCAAAAATTTACTCTAAATTTGATTTAAAGAGTGGTTTTCACCAGGTGGCTATGGACGAGGAGTCAATTCCGTGGACCGCCTTTTGGGCAATTGATGGATTGTACGAATGGCTAGTCATGCCTTTCGGGCTCAAAAATGCACCAGCTGTGTTTCAACGAAAAATGGATAGCTGTTTCCGAGGTACAGAAAGTTTTATTGCTGTATATATAGATGACATTCTGATTTTCTCAGACAGTCCTGAAGAACATAGAGAGCATCTGAAGAAATTCATTGAAATCTGTGAGAAAAATGGGCTAGTTCTGAGCCCCACGAAAATGAAGATTGGAGTAAGGCAGATTGATTTCCTTGGTGCAACCATTGGGGAATCAAAAATTAAACTCCAGCCGCATATAGTACAGAAGATACTATCTACAGAGGATGGAAGCTTAACTGAGGTACGTTCTCTTCGTCGATGGTTAGGCATATTGAACTATGCTAGAGCGTACAATCCCAACCTAGGAAAAATACTTGGCCCTCTATATTCCAAGACCTCTGGTAAAGGTGAAAGGCGTATGAACAATGAGGACTGGAAGATTGTTCAGAGAATCAAAAATCTGGTAAAGGAACTTCCTGAATTAGAAGTACCCCCTGCAGATGCAGTAATCATCCTTGAGACTGACGGATGCATGGAAGGTTGGGGGGGCATTTGCAAGTGGAAGATCAACAAGGGAGATCCCAGATCAGCCGAGAAAGTATGTGCATACGCCAGTGGGCGTTTTAACCCTATTAAAAGCACTATTGATGCAGAGGTTCAGGCGGTTATCTTCAGCCTGGAGAAATTCAAGATATACTATCTTGATAAGAAGGAGATTGTGATACGGACGGACAGCAAAGCAATTGTCAAATTTTATAAAAAATGCTCTGATCATAAGCCGTCCCGGGTTCACTGATTAACATTAACAGACTACATCTCCGGCATTGGCGTGAAAGTTTCCTTTGAACACATAGAAGGAAAGGACAACATATTAGCCGATGAGTTATCCCGGCTAGTACAGGCAATACTGGTGTACAAATGGCAAAGTCCGATGATATAGCCTCTTGTGCGAGCAGCTTCGGAGGTTTTCAACAAAGCCACGGATGAGGCAGAGGCTAGACTGGCAACATGCATTGCACGAATCTTGGAGGGAAAAGAAATTCAGAAGGTAAATTTTATTAACGAAATTCCTAAGCCTGTTTTGCAGTGTGCCTGCCATCAAGACGCCATCCTGCTAACATCTCATACGAGTCGGAACCCTAATCGACGATTCTACCGGTGTCCTACCAACACATGTCACTGTTGGTACTGGGAGGACCTCATCACCGACTACGTGGTACAACTCCAGAGCTACAACGCTATTCAAGAATACGCTACACAAGGACAAGCTAGCAATGGATACACCACCATCAGAGAATACTCAGATGAAGAGTCAGAATCCACACTGACTACCCTGGAATTGTTGGCCTCTGATTTTGCCAACCTGGAGCTAGACGATCCCTCGCCAACGTCATCACTTTGGCCGGGACACGATGATTTAAGGCAGAAGACAAGCGGACGTGGTGGACCCTACCAGAAGAATCAAATTGTCCTTTGAAGATAAAAAGAAGCCACTACCGCTCACTTATTGTCCTTTATTCGGTGCGCCACCTCAGGCGTATCTTATCTTATCTTTTCTTGTAGTGCTCCATTAGCTGTCAAGCATCTCTACTTTTCTTCACGGGGAAGTAATGAATAAGCCCCGAGAGTCTATATAAGGCTGAGTGTTACGGTTATCGGTATCAGATACACAGACCCCGAACCATTCACTCATAAGTAGAGAGTCTGAGTTTGTAAGTTCTTGAAAGAAGCTCATAGAGTCTTCGAGTAGAGGACAAGGTCCTTTGTAATTTCCTTCCGCTTGTGAAATTGTGTGAAATTCCCTTTATGGACAACTATTTTTCTGCATGACAAGACTGCCACTACCTCATGAGTACTCCACTCAAGATTCCAATCAAGAAACTTAGACCCGAAGCAACTTAGGCCTGAAGCAAGACATTGTTATATAAACCCCTTCATCCTCCAAGTTCATCATCGAAGTTTTAATTCCAACCCAAGCTTGTAATCTAAGTGTATTCCAGTGTGCTCAAGTGTGTTGTAAGTCTTATTTTCCTGAGCTATATCTTCCTAGTTTAATTCCTGTTTTAATTTTTTAGTTTAATTTCCTAACCGTAATTGTCTAGTGTGCTTGTATGTATTTTGCTCATTACTAATAAATCAGTATGTTTTTCTATTATGGCCAAGTAAAATCATCTTTCTAGGTTAAGAAAGAAAGGCTCTGATCTTATCTCTTTCTTGTATCTGTCCTCAGTCCTTATCTAAGTAATTTATGAGATGAACTATGAGATGAAGAGTAACTGTCAAGATCTAGAAAATGTTGATCTAATAAGACCTGTGCTAGCTAAGTAAGGTATGACCTAATGCCATAAGACCTGAAGATAGTCAAGGTATAGTATCAACATTAAATCTTCACAGGTGAGGCTCACTGAAAAATAAACAAGAAAGAACTAAGACTCATTCCTACTTTTTTAGTCTAGATCTTTTAAAAACACAACCAACCTATCACCCGCTAGTTACCTATAAAATTTCTCAGACTTAAAAAAAAATCCCCCAAAGTAGTGGAGTAGAAGCCTAGGGCTATCGAACCACGTTAAATTGTGGATACTAGTTTGATTGTTTTTAAATTCTTTTTTTACTTTCGGTTGCATATATAATTTTAGAATACTCGCAAGAATTAATATCTACCATCGAAAATACGATCTAATAAGTGGTATCAGAGTAAGCACGCTCTAAAAGAGTTTAGCATCTTTTCAAGCAAAAGGTGCTATAGGATCTGTAAATTTGAAACCAACACTTAGTACAATGGCCAAAAGATATAATGACGAAGATAGAGGGTGATTTTAGCTCATGGAAAAGAACGAGGTTTTCTTCTTCAAATTCGTCATCAACATGGTGAAAGGCATAGAAGGTATGAGTTTCCAATTAATGATAATAATAACATGTTACCCCTTTCTGAGTTGACGAATAAACAAAAGGAAGAGGTGGTGGCAAGATGAATGCAAAACTGGTGCTGCAATAAGCATTATGCGAGCAGGAAATGATCGGAGAATACACGACTTCCAAGGATCTATGGGAAGGAATCATGATCTTAAGAGAGGAAGTTTGCACAAGGAGACCTCCTATGCACAAAATTGAACTCGTTCACAATGCTAAAGGGAGAACAAATCACCAACATGCATGTGTAGATTGTTCATGAATTGATAGCCATTGGCAAGCAAATACCAAAGACATAGTATTGAAGCTTAGTCGTCAACGCCTATTACAACGCACAAGACTTACTTTAGATGAGTTATTTTCAGAATTAGAATTAGATGCCTCCAAGGACCCCTAATGCAGAGGAGTAAGCATACACTCAATATTATCTAGCACTAGTTAGTAAAGAAAAGGAAAAGAAAGGGTAAGCACATGCACATCCTTAAATTCCAAGGAATATACCTTGGTGGAGGACAACAACGGTGAAGGATGCATTGTAAACTAAGGAGTGAATTCAAACATAAACCAAAATTTAAAAGTATCAAAAGAGGAACCTGAAGGCCCACATGGGATGAAAGAAGCTCCTTATTAGAAGACATTGTGATTAACAACGTAATCCTATTGGTCCATCTAGCAATTTTGACTAGTATTGTACCTTTGTGATAAATTGCATGACATTAAGATTGAAGAACTAAATTAGAAACTACTTCATTGAGTTAACTTGTTAAAATTGGCATAAAAAAATTACCATTGGTCCACGATGGCTATAAGGGACTCAAGAAAGAAAAATCCTATTTTAGCATAATAGCTAGAGAACAAGGAAAATGAAACTTGTAGCTACTTAGTCATTAAAAGATTTTCAATGTCAACCATATTAGACTACTTTCATAATTTTATAAGATTGACTTATCATAAGCATTGTTACTGTTTTTTAAAACTAATTTTTATTTCTGAAAGTTTAAATTATTATTTTAACAGTTGGATTTTAAAACACGATTTTGAAATTGAAACAAAAATGGGTTTTTGTGAATATTTTCATATTTATATCAAACTAGTATTTTAAAAGGAATTTTCATGAAAAATAATTTTTTATTGATAATACATGAAAGTTTTCCATAAATTTTCATAATTTATAGAATTTTTTATGAACTATTGAAGTTTGGCCAAAAGCAAACTCCAAAGTGGTAGTTGGTTGAAACAGAAATACACTAATGGTACAACAATCGACTAATGGTGCAATAGTCGACTAGTTGCTGATTTTGAGTCGTCTAATACTTTTTGCATATTTTGAAACCATTTTCAGATTTGTGGTTTAGGGTTAGTTAAATGGAGATTTTAACCAAGTCTAAGAGACATTTTGGAATGTACTACATTGGTACATTCTTTTGATGAATGGCAATGGGGAGAAATATAAAGGGTTAAGTTAGCTTTTATTCTCCATAAATAGCTTTATTTTTTTGAGAATTTGTATCTCAAGGGGGAGCTTAGGTGAAGAGAGAGTTTGTCATTATTTTAAAAGTTTCCTTATATTTTCCTTATATGTTGTTTCAATATAACTTGGATTGTCAATCATCAAAAAAAGGAAAATTATTTGAGCTTCATCTCCAATATAGTTACGTAGCCAAGTGTTTTGATGAATTAGATAGAGTTTTAGATTTGTTACTTATTTAACTTGTGTATTAAGTTGCACAGGTTCTACCATGTATATAGATTAACTTGACAAGACCAAGGTGATTGTTGACTTGATGACTCAAAGTCCATGGAGATCAGAGAAAGATTGCACCGGCATTTGAGGGATCGCAAGACAAGATCCATAGAGATAAGAGAAAAATGAAATTGACAACTGAGAGACCGCAAGAAGAGGAGCATCGGAGCAACATAAAGCCAAGGAGATGAACTATGTAAACAAAGACATAAAGGATGATATAAAGAGCTAAGGGCTCGAAGGACGTAGTTTAATGAGAGAAGACCTCAAGACTTTGAGAAACTTCATGCGAGATTTGAATGGAGTAACTTGCATACAAGGGATGAGGATAAAAGCAAGTTAGGTGGACTCATAGATGTGGTTTAAGTCAAAGAAATCAGTCAACTAGTGTTGGGATCTAGTCAGTGTTTTAGAGTTTTTGGTATAACAATAGTTGTGTATCAATCAACTAGTGACCAAGAGAATCAATTCCCCAAGTATATAGGGTTTATAGTTTGCCTCGTCGACTGATAAATATGGAATAGTTGGGTGGTGGTTTAATATCCCAAGTTGGGTCTGTTTGGATATTGTGGAGTAGAGCATTTGACTGGTGGGTAAGTATAAGTCGACCTAATAAACAAATAGAAGATTTGCTAGTCAACTGAATTAGTCGACTAAGGTCCATTTAGATGAGAACAGAATATTACTTTATCGACTGGAGCAGTCGACTTAGCACTAATCAATCAATTGATGGTAGGTTCAGTCAATTAATGCTATAGAAATCAATTCAAACGCAATTGAAGATGGAAATCTTAATGGCAATATTCGAATAAGATACTATTGATCAGTTAACTTATGAAAATCTCAATGGCAAATGATGGTTTCCGCATCAGTAAAATGGTAGAATTTGAAGAGAAGGCTATTAAAGGAGCACGAGGATTGTGAAATGGAAAATCTATCAACATTCATACACTACCTCCAATAAAGATTTAAAAGAGATTTTTCCACCTCCGATGTTGTCGAGAAGGAGAAAATATAGTGTTCTCAGAAATGATCCATCTAACGATGGATCATAAAGCAATGGAATAGAAGCTTAGGGGCTATTGAACCAAGGGTAGTATTCACCCCCCCCCCCCCCACCACCACCACCACCACCAATGACAACATCATCCAAGAAAAATAACAGGAGGCATATGAGGGACCATAAAACGAAGAGCAACACATGTTGATTGGAGAAAAATAACATGAGACATGAGGGGCCTTAAAACGAAGAGCACCGAAGTGTAACTAAGGTGAAAGAGGCAGACTACGTACATGCAAACGTGAAAGAAGCAGATAGAGGCAAGCCAAGGGCTCGAATGAATCTCAGAATGAGTCCTAATGGGAGACGATCTTGATGTAGGATTGGTGGGGATCGATAGAGGGGGGTGAATATCGATCACTTCTTTCTTGTTTTTGTCGTTTATTCGTTTGTTCTTTCTACAGAATTAGTCAAGCGGAATATAATATAATAAACAAAGACAAGAGAAAAGAGGACATGCCAGATTTACTTGGTTCCCAACCCCTAGGATTGGTACTCCAAGACCTATATACGGGAGGCATTTGTCCATTAGTATTCTCCTTTCTAGATGTCTTCCAGAGGCAGAGAAACCTTTCTCACAAATTGATCAAGCACAATATAAATAAAACAATAATAACAATGCCTACTAAATAAATATACACAAACTTATCGATATTCGGTCCAAAAGCCCCTAAGTGTCTTGCACTCTTCCTGACATCTCCCTGGTCACACGAGCAGCATGTTGTAGGTTTGCCTTCGAGCACAGAAAATGAATAGTAGAAAGATTGATGATCCTTGAGCCCTAATCTCGAGGTCCTTTTATAGGTTTCATTTGATCGACCTATAAACCATGTTCGATCAATCAAACCTGGTCAAACATAATCCCACAACCGAGTTCATCGCGATTTGGACCGAGCCATGCGATCTCGTCATTATCAGGTTTATCGATCGACCATAAACTTTCTAGTTGACCGAACCAAGCCATGTCACCAACCCGAGTTTAGACCCAAACTCGGGTCTGATTTACTCCAGACTTGGTTTAGCTGCATCCAATTGGGTTCGTCTGCTCTTCGTCTTGCTTCCAGCTCCAAGTTTCTGCAAAACACTCATACAAACGACAAGCAAACATACAAGCTTAATCCTGTAAATCTACCTAACCTACTAGGCTTACTTCTCACTACCTAAAATTCACTTCCTTAAAATTTTCCCTTTGTCAAGCATCCGGTCACCATGACCTATTTGGACTTATCACTTGTCAAACATCCAGTCATCCTTAGCTTGCCTAGACTTTCCTTTACCAAATATCTGATCACCTTGACCTACTTGGACTTATCACTTGTCACTTGCCACTTGTCAGACATTTGGTTATTCTCGACCTGTTAGGACTTCTCCTTGTCAAGCATCCAATCACCCTTGACCTGCTCGAACTTTTACTATCTGGTCAACCTTGACCTAACTAGACTTTATCCTTACTAGTCATTCGATCAACCTTGACCTAACTGGATTTCTCTTTGCTAGTCATCCGGTCAATCTTGACCTGAATAGACTTCACTAACTTTCAAGCATCTGATTTTGTTTGGATCAACCCTTGGACACAGGTTTAACATCAAAACCCCTTGGACACCAACGCTCGAGGTAAGGTAACACTCCTTGACAAGTTGAGATACATATACCTAGGAGACTTGGATGATTTCATTTAGTTTTGCTTGACTTATATCAAAAAAGGAAAGATTACTAGTGCAATAAGGCCATTGAGATCGATTATAGGTTTTCATGTTTTGGCAAAGAGTTTAAGTGAGCATTATATTTGTATTTGATATTTATATGAAGCTTGATCGAGATACACATGGAGACTTGGCTATCCAAAGGTATTAAAAAAGGATGGCATGGGACATCCGAGGAATTGCAAAATTAGAAACATCAAAATGCAATTGAGCTGAAGAAGGTGGACTACCTATATGAACGCATGAAGACTGGCACGAGAGCAAGCTGAGGGCGTAAGTGTATCGAAAGGATAAATAACTAGATAGGAAATGGCTTCAAGGCAAGGTAAACCTCCATAGTGAATTAGGAGCTGAGAGATGTATCTTGGAGAGGGTAAATCTCAAGTTAGGCAAACTCGACCTTTTGAATTATTGTAATTGATGATTTAATCCACTGAAGAGTGTTTCATTCGATTAGTGGTTGAGTCGGCCAAGTAGTCAATTCAAATGCATTAGCTAACAAATAAATGTTTTTATTCAAGGTTGTAGGGTTGTAGGGTTGTGTATAATGTTAGTCAATTGATGAGGCATGTTAATCAACTAATGGTGGTTGAGTTGATAAGGTAGTTGACTTAAGTTGATCAACCAGCGAATAAAATATTTCTCTTCATGGCTAGTTAAATTAGCTAGACGGTCGATTGATTAGAGATCAATTGAAGATCCAATCGACTATTGGTTAAAAAAAATTAAAGAGGGTTGTTGGTAAGAAAAAGTTACATGATAACAGTCAGATCATTTAACGGCTACAAACTGATGGTGCATTCAAAGGCTATAAAAAACCGTATTAGCACAATGGTCAAGAACAAATGAAGTTGGATAAAAGTTATAAAAAAGGAGCGCATTCAAAGGCTAACATTCCAAGATAAAATTGTTGAGATTCTGAGCCTTCTTGTACATTCCTTTTCCTTTATTCTTGTGCTTCAATTCTAATCACTCTAATTGTTCGTCAGAGGTTTCTCCACTTCCAAAAGTTATATTAAAAGGAGAAAATATAATAGTGCATTTAGGAGTAATACACCGACGGATCATAGGTTGTCAAGTAGGAACAAGGGTTCCAAACCGCATTAAATAGAGTGTTAGCTTGTTCAATTCTTGTATTTTCATTTCCACTACATATTCATATTGAATTAGGCTTGCTAAGTTTTTAACAATCTTTTAAGTGCCCCCCCCTGCCCCGCCAACTACTCTAACCATCTCACCATCTAGTCCCAACAAAAACAACAAACCTAAAGCTCCTTTATATAATAATTACTCTCATGAAAAAGACTACATATTTGGCGAGAGTGAAACCAGTGAATGATAAAACAATTATCAACAGAATATGAAAGACTCTTAATTTCTTATCCAGGATATTGAGAAATTCAGCTAAGAGCTTGGGTTTAAACACTTAACTTATCTGAGTTGTAGCTTGTCCTAACTAACCAAATATGAAATTATATTAGAGATAATAAAAAGCTTCAGGTCCCCAAAGCATCAATATTAGAGATTATATTAGAGATGCCACGTTGATACTAATCGAATAATTTATTTTCTACTGTGAAAAAAATAACACAAGTGATAGCTAATTGTACTATAATTGTGTTATTGTTCACACAATGGAAGGAAAAGCTTCTCTTTATGCTTAAAACAAAAACATATGGCAGAATGTTAACTTGCTATGGAACTTGGTCAATACAGGCATGAGGAATTAATCAAATGGCTTAATCCTCTCAGCTAACTTCATCCAAATAGACGCATAGTTTTTTATAGTTATCATATCATGAAAATCATGAATTAGGCTTTACATTCTAATTTCATCATCAACTTAGGAGACAATGTTAGTGTTATGTTTATGTACAAATTGGAGAGTAGAGATTCAGAGCATACCATGTAAGTGGGCTGAGAAACAGCCAGTTGGAACATAGTCATAAACAAGAAGCTTCTCATCCTTGGAGTAGTAATAAGCACGAAGAGGATTAAGGTTTGGATGCTGCCCAACCTTCCCAATCAGTTCCATCTGTTGCTCAAATTCCCTTTTTCCTGCCACCACCTCCTTCAACCTCTTCACCACAACAGTAGTTCCATCCTCTAAGGAAGCCTTGTATGCAGTCGCACAACTCCCCTTGCCCAGAACTTCAGCTGAAGCTCGCAGCAAATCTTCCAAATCAAAGTTATAGGTGCATCCTTCAAAGAAAACAAGCTTATTCCTCTCAGCAGCTTGAATCCCACTACTATAATCCTCTTTTGGCTTTGCACCCCTTCCACCACCTGGACCCATCTCTTTTGAAGCTCCATCACCACCTCCTCTATCTGTCTTTCTGGTGAAGCATACAAAAAGAACAACTACTAATAGAACAAATACAGCCAATCCTCCGGCAGCAATTGCAGTAATGAACCCTGCATTTATTTTCCTCCTAAGATTGTTCTCTTGATTCTCAGATACTGTTGGTGGGGGTGTCAAAATAATGTAAAAAGGTGATGGTGAAGGAAGAATTGTGAAGCATTTGGATAGAGGAGGCCCACAAAGGTGAGAATTTCCTAAGAACGAAAATTTAGAGAAGTTTTGAAGGGAAGATGGGATTGAACCATTCAGATTGTTGTTGCTTAAATTCAAATGTTTCAGCCTAGGAAGCTTCAGATCAGGGATAGGTCCAGACAGAAGGTTGTTCTCCAGATTTAAGACAGAAAGTTGAGAGATATGTAGAATTCCTATAGGAATCTCCCCAGTTAATAAATTATATGAAAGATCAAGACAGTTAAGGCTCAAAGGGACCGAAGCTGGTATTTTCCCAGAGAAGTTATTGTGTTGAAGAAAGAGAAACTTCAGCGAGGCAAGGGAGAAGACATCAGATGGAAGATTTCCAGTCAGGCGATTGGACCGAAGGCTTAAGACTAGGAGATGATCAAGCTGGCCAAGTGTGTTTTCAGGAATTGAGCCCAAAAGCCCAATCCCAGGAAGCCGGAGGGAGAGAACATGATTTTGATCTGGTGAACATGAAACGCCAACCCATGTAGAACAGATCGAGATGCTGGAATTCCAATTAAGCTTGCTTCCATGGTGAATTGAATTAGCAAAAGCAAGAAGAGCTTTCTTATCTGAACTCAAATCAGCTTTGGCACAACCGAGAACACACAGGATGATGAAAACCAAGGGAAGAGATGATAGTAGAAAGCATCTATTCTCAAGCTTGGCTGTTTTGAACAGAGACATGGATGATTACTTCAAACTCCCTTGCCTGTTTCAATGACAGAAGAGCAAGTATTAGTTGCAAAGAATAAAGAGAGAGTAGTGTGCGCGTAAGTTATGATCCAAAAACATCTCCTACATCCCTGACAAGCATGGGCAAGTACAAGAAAAACAATGACAGTAAAAACATAAAATGGCTAAGAGTTTTCCCTGTTATAAGGAAAAGAAAAACCAAAATAGCAAGAATCCTAGATAACAGAAGAGCAATGCAGTTATAAAAAACTTTAGTTAGAAAACATGAGTTGGAGTAAACACATACAGACCTAGTAAACATGAACTAGGAAAGATGCAATTATAATTCAGAATCAAGGAGAATATATTTACTTGCATTCGATATGGTTTAGGTAGGGGCCATTACATCTATTGCTTCCTCGATGTAATATTGATATAGGAGATGATTCTTTTAGCACTGTCTTGACTTAAATTATGCTAAAAAATTCCAAGCACTTGTACAGACTTTATGCTAAAGTTATACCAAATAAGACTTCATTGTGAAGGCAAATCTAAGGCACTTTGATGAAAATCCTGGAAAATTTTGATAGTTGTAATAGTTAGCTAAGGAGTTTCTCAAGGAAATTACACTCAGCAAGGTCCTATTTACTGAGGAGTTTTAGGGGTGATTGAAAGTAAGAAAGATTTTAAGTAGAAAAGATTATTTACTCGGAGAGAAAATAGGAGGGAAGAAACGTGGGAAGATCAAAATATCTTGTTGTCTCCTAAACCAACGTTCCCAAAATCAGGAAGAAAATCAAGGAAATCATTCTAAATGGCATTTGCCTCATCATCTTTCTCCTTTTTTACTTTTTATTTATTTTAGAAATTATATTAGATAAAATTGACTTTTAATTATTTTAGGATTTTTATATTCTCACTTGTCTCTCCACTCAAATAAGCAACATCAAAATTTCTTCCCCTTAATTTCTCTCTTTCTTTCAATCAACACTCCCTACCTTCCCTACTAAAAGAAAGCGGGATGCTTTATGAAAGGCACGGCTAGAAAAAGAACAATAGCACTTAAGACATGGATCAGAGGGAATTAGATGCTTATTAGTTCTAAAGTGGAGCGGCATAAGAACAACTCAGCAAGCCTTTCCATAAAGAGGAACGGCACAGAATGCTACATTATCTACTTTTCTCGTATTTAAATGAAGCAGCTTGAAACAAAGTCTGTCAAAAGATTAAATGCGACCCAAGGCCTTCCACGAAGCAAAATAAAAGCAAGAACATGTTCCCCATCAAAAGAATAAAGAAAAAAAAGACTAGATGACAAAAAAGAAAACAATTAATTAACAGAATCAAGTGATCACAAGTAACATTTGCAAGATTATGAGCGGCTAAAAGTAAGAAAACCCCTAAATAAACCTGCTTTTGTCCTTTACTACTAAGCATGAACCCTTATTGCCCCATGATTGAATAACTCTGCTCTAAATTCACGAATAAGCCGTTAATTTGAAATGGAAAGATTACAAAAAAAAGAACAAGACAAATTATTTCATCACGACAGGAAAAAGACTCTGATCCCGATACTCTAAGAGGCAGCAGATAAGTATGCGGAATAGAAAAGAGAGGTCAAAATCATATAATAAAGAGAAAAGGAAAAGATAAATAAAAAAAAAAGGTACCCAAGACAAGAAAAGTCTCAAAAGCCTTTTTTTTTAATCTTTTGCTTGCTATGGCTCGAAATTGAACGAAAATAAAACACAAAAGAAAACTCAGCTCAGAAAAGACCACTACTACTGCCATGCGCTCCCCACCAAACAGCGCTTAAGCATTACGACATTTCCCTAGGAGAGCGGCTAATCCCGCAGCATCATCCGAGAGGGAGAATACTAAAGTAAACATCGACCTAGAAGGCCCAAGAATACTCGCTAAGCATCACATTTGCAGCGAAAGGGGCTGGCATTGTTGCTCAATACAAACAATGAACAACGGCACCAATTTCTTGGCCAAATAGTACCAGCATTCCTCAGAGAACCCGCAAGTGGGCTTTGAGCGAGACGCCTCTGCTTGTAGAGCTTGCCTCGTTGTGTTATGGAGAAGAAATTAAAGTAGGGAGTAGTCCGATGACTTGCTTTGGCGTGGCGAGGATGCCGGCGGATGGAGCGGCGACAGAACAAGGAAGAGCAGTTGAAGCAGCCGTGAAAAGAAAATGGCCTCCGCGTTTCGCCTTAATTACGATAGTCCCTGTGACGTGGAGTCTGATGGTTGGATCAGAGCTGTCAGATGAGTATTCGAAAAACAAAATGAACCGGCAAAGATATTTTTATGAAAAAAAACCCTTTGATTTGCGAATTTTAAATTACTTGCAAAAATGACAAATTTAAATTTCGGTTTAAAACTTCTTAACGAGTTAAAGCATTTCAAAGTCAAATTTAAACGTCTCATAGTTTCAAGAACATATATCTAATTTTAATTTAATAATTTTTGTTCATTTTGTTCCTCAAGCGGTTATATCAAAACTACTTTATGATTGATAAGTAAAATAGTTTTAATTCACAAACTAAGATCAATTATATATTTTTAAAATTATAAGAAATACAAATTTGAAGCGTAGAGTATCATGAAAAATTTTATATTTGTATATAAACCTTTTTTTT
Organism: Curcuma caesia; assembly: GCA_037834155.1. Classification (NCBI taxonomy): domain Eukaryota; kingdom Viridiplantae; phylum Streptophyta; class Magnoliopsida; order Zingiberales; family Zingiberaceae; genus Curcuma; species Curcuma caesia. The sequence goes on along the minus strand of JBBMKF010468676.1, from coordinate 5,287 downwards.
CCTTTTTAGGTCAAATTTATTATTTTTAACAAATAAGGGTATTTGAGTATTTTGAGTTGGATAAACTGTATAGAGAGCCTCTTTAATAATTAGAGTTCTAATTGAGTTTTTATTATAATTCTTAATATATCACATCAAATATATTATTTTTTTTACAATCAAAAAGATATCCTTAAGAACAGGCAAAAATTGAATTAAATCGAATAAATTGATCGAACCGAACTGAATTAAAAATTTGAATTGATTATTTTGGTAGTTTGATTATTTTTTTAAAAAAATCGGTTAATTCGGTTCGATTTCGATTTTAAAATTTCTTATTCGATTAAACTGAATAAATCAAATTAACTAAATTACTTAAATTAGAAAAAAAATTTATAAATTTTAAATAAATAAATTTATAAATTCCTAATACATTAGTAAAATTTTTATAATATTTAAAAAAAATTAGTTAATTCGATTAATTCGGTCAAAAACTGAATTAACCGATAAAATATCAGTTCGGTTTGTTCGATTTTTATTAGAAAATTTAATCGGTTCGATTGGTTCGAAAAAAATCAGTTTATTCAGTTTTTGATTAATTCGATTCGATTCGATTATTTTTTAATCGAATACTCATCACTATCCTAGATATCCTTACAAATATGAGATCTCATTAATAATTAATTACTTACTCATCGACATGATTAATTTCGAGAAAAAAATAATTTTAAATTTTCACTACAAATTAAAAATCTCAATTTCATGCCACACACTAATGATTCAAATATTTTTGTTTAATTTTTTTATTTCATAAATCTCTTCATTTCTATTCTGTAAGAAATGAAGAGATTTATGGAATGCACCAAATAAGAGAGAGAAATTTAAATGTGTCTTTGAAAATTGTGCATAAATAAGGAAAGAATTATTATATTCCTCCTCTTTATTTTCTCTCAAAATACTTATAATTACGTGCCTTTTATTTATCTTAGTCTTGAACTTGGGCTTCTTTTGCACAATGACGAAGTCAGATTTATAAATGTATCCATATTAAAATATTTTAATTAAAAAATATTTGAGTTATAATAGAAATTATTATTTTTTTTAAAATTTTTTTATTTGTCTTTCTCTTGCAATTTTGGATGGGCTCCCGGGTTAAAGCCCGAATAAAAATACATGTAACTCCGTCCATGCTTTTGCAAATAACATGAGGCTATTCTATGGTATTTCATGTGCTTTTCATTTCTTCTACATAAGGTAGATCCGCCACCTTAGCGGCCCTACACGGTCGATTCCACGACCATCTGTGAGGAGGTAAATCGAGAAAGTGCAGTTGGTTACGACGCAGGAGGGTATTGCCTGGCTTCGCCAGGATTCGAATCCTTGCCCTCTTCTACAAGTCTGCTGCGTCGTAACTAACTCACCTATGCCCCGGGGGCTTTCATGTGCTTTTCATTGCTCTAGCAAGAGGTTTCAAATGAATCACCCATCGGCTAAAGTGATTAAATATCATGGTAGAATTTGGGGTAGTCCACATCAAAACCCATGCCCAAATTAATATCATGTTCTAGTAATATTTAATTAAAAATAATAATACTAACTCTTTTTTTACTTTATAATTTTTATTGTTTTTATAATTTAAGAATATTTTATTATTAAAAAAAATAAACGCTTGAACTTGGGCTATTTTAAGGTTTTAGCCTTGCAACTTACGCAAGGAAAAATAAACGTCACGTTGGTTACAACCTTGCTATGGTTGCATATATATAATACGATAAGTGTTAGACTTGACTCAACTTGTCTTAATTATTTTGTGAACGTAGTTTGAACCAACCTAATTTTCTATGAACCTTTCAAGCCTATTTTAGGGGTGGAACCAAGCATAACTTGTAGTGTCTTTTAGGTTCAGGCAACATTTAAGTTAGGATGATAATTGTGATCTCACATGAGTGTGTATGTTCAAGAAATTTAACATATGTGCGTAACAAATGGACGTTCATCCATGCACTCATCACGTTAGTCTTGAGATTCGGAGATGTATTGGGACACATATTTTATGGAATATAATCAAAGTCCCACATTAAAAATACATAAAAAAGATTCTAAAATTATAAGAGGAAAGATATCTCAATTAGTATGAGTTGACAATATTATATCATTGTGGAGATATATAGATTTCATCAGATCTAATAAATGATATCAGAGCAAGCGTATGTATAGTGCCATGTGAGAATTCTCATGAAACACAAAAGAATGATTGGGTGCCCCTAGTAAGGGGTTTGTTGGGACCATTAAGGGAGTGGGTCTATTAGGACCCAGACCAATACGGGTCCATTGGAACCGTTAGGGAGGGGCTCTCAGTGGTCTTTTATTTGAAAGGTAAATTATTGGAATACAATCAAAGTCCCACATTGAAAATACATGTCAAAGATCATGGAATTACAAGATGAAAGATATCTTCTTGGTATGAGGTCTTTTGGGTACAATTCAAAAATAAAACTATGAGGGCTTAGACCCAAAGTAGACAATATCATATCGTTATAGAGATATATGTGAATTCTATCAAACCTTAACAATGGTATTAGAGATGGGCTCCTAGTGGTCCTTTGTTTGGTAGATTGTTGTGATACAATCAAAGTCCTTAATTGGAAATACATGAAAAAGATCCTAAGTTTATAAGATAGAAGATATCTTAATTAGTATTAGGCCTTTTAGGTATAGTTCAAAAATAAAATTATAAGGGTTTGAGCTCAAAATGGACAATATCACATCGTTGTAGAGATATATATGGATTTCATTAGACCTAATATGAAAAATAGAGATATATATGGATTCCATCGGACTTAACAGGAAAAATAAAGGAATGATTGGGGGCTCCTAGTAAATGGTCTGTTGGGACCGTTAAGGGGACGAGTCCGATGGAACCTGGGAGACGGCTGCCCAAAAATTTTGACAATATCTCCCCTGTAACAATTGTCATTTCCCTAAATATATGTATATCACAAGGCCTACATGGCCACCATAAGGCCTACACGGCCACAATCAACACATGACAAAAAAAACATAACAAGTACAAAATTATGTGAACAAGGCTCACACGCCCACAACTAGTAAATATAACATGCACACTAAAAATCGAACATGTATAAAAAAATCCATACGACATAAAACAAGTTCTGACACAAATACTAAAAAACATAGCAAAATCAAAATAGTCGACGTCATCTCGATAGGGGACTAGCAACGCAGCTTGTCAAACATATGTCAATCTGAAAAGAATGAAACCAATGGAATGAGTTCAAAAAACTCAGTAGACATGTATAATAAACTATCCCTAGCAGTAAATATTACAGTCTCCTTAGAGGATAGTAAGAAATGCAAAACTGAAACGATGTGAGAGCTGTATATACCAGAATCACCTATCTCGACACAACGGCACGAACCATGAAAATAGATGCAAGGTCGCCAAACCAAATGCATAAGGCCTCCTGTATGTGCATGTCAAACATATGCAACAACCAAAATGCAGCAAGTAATAATAAATGCAATCCATACAATATGCACATGATGCAATGACATGGTCACCCCTGACGTCAGTCAGCCACCATCATCGACAATGGTGAGGTCGAGTGGGTAGGACTTGACAATTGTGCACTTTGTCATCATTGCTCCTGCGTGACCAAGTGGACAGGATGCTGACGGAGTACACCTATCCTCCTACCCCAAATCACATGGGGTAGCATAACTCTCATCTCCTCGTCTCACAGTAAAGAGGAGGAATCCCTATAATGCTACAACGCTACGACACCACTACCCCTGAGCGGCCGAGCAGAGCCCTGACAGAGCAACTGCATACACCCTCCTGATGTACCATTAACCCATGAGTGACAGTGTGTGCAGATCATGTAACTAGCGACGGGCTCAGACTATATAGGAGTCGATGATCGCTAGTATGCAATCATGCAAGGATGGTCCATGACACTAATGCGTGTAACACCTATCAATTTATGCCTCCATATAATATGCATCATTTTAGGCATGTCAAATGCCCTGAGTATCATAAGTCTAGGTATACATGCAATGTATAACTAATAGCTAATATGCCCAGTAAAGAACAACATGTCACTACTCTGATGAACACATCTATATAAAGATGATAGGGAACCTAAACAAGTAACTAATAAAAATGTTACATAACATATACTATGTAGTGACATATCAGGGCAGATATAAAGCATAAAAATTATTACTAGTAATAGCAAAAGCACACACATCTAAATGACATATATAAAGAGATAAGTCGAGATACCTGCCTTTCGAAAGTAGTCTGTATTAGCAAAGAAAACTTCCGTCCAGAAATCCGGTTCAATGTCCTGTAATTAGAACAAATAACATTCCTAAATACAACGATATATAAATTTTTCCATCAAATAAAACCTTAGCTGATTTTAAGATTTGTTTAACCCCATCCAAATTAACCTAACCCAGAGTTAAACTAATCCAACCATGATTCGATCAACACTTGAATCCAATTAACCCACTTATCCAATTAACTGATTAATTATATTAATCAATTAATACAACTACCTCAACCCATGTTTAACCAACCAGATCCAACATTTCAAATGGATTCCTTTTTTTTAACCTAGAACTTTTTAAATTGTTAGTTCCTTGTTCACATCACCATACACCAATATCTTTTTGTTTCTAATAAAACAATGTCTACACCACTACCAATAAACTTGTTCTAAATATAACATGGAAGAATTTTTTTTTGTGTGATTTCTTCTCCTCATAAGCCGTCCCTTTTCCTAGCCACCTCCACCATCGCCTTGCACTTCCTCACCCTTGCTTGACCCAACAAGATCCCTTCCCATCCCAAAGCAAATTATAGTTCAAATCTATCAACCAAAGTCATAGATTTACCTGAGCACAAACAGCACCAACGCATAGCAGTTCAAACTCAACCGTTGGTTTTGATCAGGGAAGGAAGGTAGAGGCAGCGTCGCGGATAAAGGTTGCGGCTAGGGCACAGAGGAGAGGGAGAGGGAGAGGAAACAGTGTCGGTGTTAGGATGTATACTGAAAAGACTTGTCTTTTGTATAAACATTTATGAAATAAGAAATCATGTATTGGTCAAATGATTGCAATAGAGAATTTTGCAATAAAGTCCTCTTAATTCACATTGTAGATAACTTGGTGTCTGTGAGACACAGAAGACCATGATTATCAGTCCCTTGTGAATTATAAACTAAGGCTCACAACCAAGATGGCGTTGGACAACCCATCGGGAACGGTTGTAGTGTAATTC
>JBBMKF010468638.1:0-10720 GCA_037834155.1 Curcuma caesia | reverse complement strand
CCTCTGCAGGTGCTTGATTGAAGAACATATTACCCCGGGTGGCCCGGAAGAGCATCCTCTCAAATGTTAGCTCTTTTGACTTGCATATAATCCCACTGATGAATCTCAAGCCAGCCATGTTTGAAGGTTCGGGCTGAATAGACTTTTAATGGTATTCTCGTTTCAGTAACCAAATGACTAAACAACATACTACAGTTAACAAGGAGAGGCAAAAACACCTGCTCAAGCAAAGATAACCCCTCATCTTTCATAGAGTAGTTGTTTTCGACTAACTCAGTCTCTGCCATAACTGCATGATTTTGAGCTGAGCCAAGAAATCTACCTGCCTGGAATAAAACATAAGTGCAGATCCACTGAAGCAACCTATAATAAATATGGAAATGCCTCAAAGAATGCATTTCCATAGTGTCAATAAATGCAAGAAACAGTATAAGAGGAATTCCCTTTATGTTCAAAGAATATAGTTGGCAACTTGAAAGCCCACAGACTGTGTAGTTCATTTTTTTTTAAGATTGTTTTACATGATCATAAGAAAGTCATCAAATGTGATTTCTCCTATTTGTACTGGGATACTTCATACTTCAATAAACCTGTATCACTAAACCTAAATCTTTTAGTAATTGGTTAATTGCATGACCAGAAGCAATTCCATACGCATTAACTTTGACCTAATTTTGATATGGAAGGATTTTTTATCATACCAAGAGATCCAATAGGAAATATAACCAAAACTTGTTTTGTTATGATTCATAAGATTTTATGGATCTATAATCTATTTATTTGGAAAAATTAGTGTGAGGAGTAGAAATAATTTTTTCTATTTTAACATGGACAACATCTTTGGTATACCACAACAGATAAAGTATTCACTAAGACATAATTTGTGAGAGTTTATTTGGCTGATCGAAATTATGAGCAATTTGATGGTTGATAACTTGATTTACACATTAATGAAAATGCATTCAAGAAAATATTGAATTTTATATTGTTTTATATTTAAAATTAGATGATGTACATTTGAGTTACATTACATATATATTGATATTAACATAAAGTGAAGTACTTAATTTTGTGTTATTGATACTAATATGTAAATAATAAGAAATAAAAATATTCATTATTTTTTTTAGATTATGGGTTGGAGTGTTGACCTGTTAGGAAACATTAACAACACAAACAATAAGTAAATGTAGTAAAGATGAAAATTTTTAGGTGGATCAAAATATTAACATTTGAGAACAATTAGGTGTATCCCCAATGGATAATAAAATAAGAGAAATAGGTTTAGATGATATAGATACATTCAAAGACATTGAATACAAATCTAATGGAACCAAAGGAGTATGGAGTAGAGGAAAACCAAAAATATTATACAATGTAATAAAAATGATTTTTAAGTAATTGAATACAGCTATATATAGTGTGTGGAAACAATACAAAATACAAGTTGACACTTGCATAACCATATCGACTTATTTTTTTATGAATTTACATTTTATACATTCATATAAACAGCTTAGAAAGGATGATATTTGAAAATGGGAAATAAGATTATGTTCATATTGTTAGGTCAAAATTTCTCTATCCTAATGGCATGCAAGGTATACATAGTCAAGTAACAGATAATTAAAGAATCTCTTCCTAAATTGATCTTTCTTATAACTTTTCTTTCTAAACGATGCATGTTTGTTAGGCTCAAAGTTATTAATATATTTTTCTCGCTCTTTTTTTTTTTTGAATTTCGTATCAAATTTGTACTGTTTGAACCAGGAACAGTGATGGCCATACCGAGCAGTACAGGCAAAAATATCAAGCATTCTCAGCAAATATATTTTTTAACACATTTTATAGTTTTCTCATAGATTATAAATGTGAACAGTGGAAGATATAAATATAAAATAAATTATTCTTATGCTTAGGCTACCATCTGTATTTTAGCCACCCAAACTCATGGATAAATACATCTAAAGATGTGCATTGTGCAGGGCTATAAATCTACAAGTCAATATGAAGACGAAATAAATATAGGCTCTGGGAGGAAAAAATCAATAAGAATACTTAAATTTTCACAGATAAATTAGATGTTACAGACAAATTTCAAGCACAAAATGAACATTTAGAACTTTGCAAACGGGGTTAGGAAAGAAAATAGTTAAACCCAGTTTCTATTTCATGAATCATCAGTAATAAATTAAGATATTCTTGCGCCAAAATACATGAAAGTAACTAGAAAATTACCTTTAATAACACCAACTTAAATTCAAGGAGCTCATTATATGTTTGTTGCAATTTCTCACTGTTTCTATTCATTTCTAGAAGTTCAACCTCATGTTCGCTCAATCTTATCTAAACCAAGAGAATATAGATGTTATTAGTAACATTATGATTATGAAAAACAAAAGATGACAAGACAATAATTTACTGAGAAAAGCAACATACCTCTAGTTGCTCCAAGTCAATCACTTCTTCTGAAGCAGAATCTGGATAAGTTGTAATGCAAGCCTTGCTTATCTGATCAGCAAAAAACCTTAATTTTCTTGACATCTCGCCGCACCTCTTTACCTTCCAGAGTAGAAGAAAATTAATATCAGAATATAATGATTGATCCAGATGCACAAAGGCACAACCTACTATAGCCTAAAGTAGTAAGAAACTGAAGCAAAAGTATCAAAAACAATAATAAGATGGTAAATGGAGAAAATAACCATCAGATATTCAGCACAGCACAGAAAACTTAGCTGTATTTCCTACAGTAGGACTGACAAAAAGGAAATGAACTTGTTGATTTTGTCCAAGGAAATGGTAGGACAAAAGGAAGCAGCTATTAAATGTTTCCCTGGTACATAAACGGACCTCTTCCAGACCACTGTCGGTTGTCAAAATAGCAATTATTGTTTTTTGAAAGCTATTAAATTAATCAATATTTAATAATAATCAAATTTCTAAATTAACTTTCCACCCTCTTTCCTACCTTCCAATGGGATTACAAACTAGGAAAAGCATTCCCTATCCATTCCCTCTAATTGTTTTCCTCAGCTCCTTTCAAACCCTAGTTATTTCCCTCCTTGTAGGAAACTGTCCTTTAGATTGCAAAATTCAAACTGATCATTTGGATGACATGTTTAAGTTTATGTTTCCCAATGTACCATTCTATTAAGAAGGATGAAAAGATACACAAACCTCCAAGAGAAGTAGAAATCACATACATACTGTACACAATATTGAAGTGCATCAATCATTTGCACATTGTAATTGCATCTGTAAATCACTGTATGGAGTTCTAATAGATGCAAAGTGTGAAGTATCTGACAGATGCAAGGTGGGGACTATGTGAAACTTGCAACATGATGTATTAAGGTGCTGACAAGGTCACGACACAGCAGGCAGCAAGGTTATTAAGGTACCTCTTTGGTTAGGTAGAGTATGATATGACACCCAAAGGGAAATAGACGTGTAATTGTCTTGGAACTAAATCATCCTATTTTAATATAATAATTTAGTTACCTTTTAAATGTTGTTATTCCAGCAATGAACAGTGTTGTCAAAATTTTAGTCTATAAAATGCAACAGTACTATATCATGACTTTAAGTGTTGCCATACCAAACGTGAGTTTTTAAAATAAGGAAGAACAAAGGTCTTCCAGGCAAGTAACTAAGATAGATGAAGCAGAAAGCTGGAAAGTTGATAGAAATAACAAATAATGTCTAGATCAACTAAGAAAACCTTACTTAGAGTCTGTAGACTTCTATGGCCCAACACCTATTTACCTCTAAGAATTAGAATATTGACTATGACAGGTTATTCTTCTGTTTAACCTTGTATTAAAGTTCAAAAAATCATTCTATGTTCAGCATTTCTGATCCTAATCTAAGCCATTTCAACTGTTTATCTGGATCAATGCCAAAAATGTCATATGCTTGTGTGCCTGACTCATCATGTGAATGACGGCAATAGATCTCCAAGTGCTGACATTACAATCCTGCCAACTCGTAACTAAACCAAGTGAATAGTCCAGAACTGTAGGTAACTAGTCAGCTAGTCTTAGGGCATCTAACAACATTACATTTATTTTAATATTTCAAACATAACATAATAGGAGATTGATTATATTCTTAACAAATTGGAAATAACCTTTGTTTCATACTACCATCTTGATACAAAATCTCATGTTATGAAAAATAATAATAATATAATGATTTGTTTAGATTGAACTCAGTATCGTGCTATTATATCTTATTATTCACATTCAATAAGGCGAAGACATAATCTTTCTTCTTTTTTCAAATAAAAAATCATTGGTTCTAAACGTGAGGGAATGTTAGATGTTTGGTAATTTTTCCTTTGATTAGGATGAAAGATGGGATTGAAGCGGCTATTCCCATACATATTATGCACGCCATACTTTTACTTAGTCTGATATCACTTGCAAGTCACCAACAATTCAGTTCAGCTCCTATGAAATCCAGGGTTGCTAGTTAGATTAAAAGAAACCTAAAAGAAGTCTAATTAAGTATATACCTGATTAACAAATGTTCGCTGAAAAGGACTCTTCTCTCCATTCAACTGCACAGAAAAGAGAGGAATGTTAGTTGAATTATGCAAATAGAGGTTGCAACATTCAGGACTATCTATTAGCAAGATAATATGAGAATTGGACAATGCTTCAAAAGGTCACTGGATCCATAACTTACGTAAGGTTGTTTGCAATGCTAAGGCGATCCAATTGAGTAAAATGACCACTGATGTTGATAGACACATCAACTTAGGTTAATATGTATGACTTAAGTAAAAAAATGCAAAGTCTCATGGAGTATGTTAAGCAGTACTTGCAATGCCAAATGCCACACAAGAACATATTTTGGCATACAACTGTCAACACGACATAATATGAAACAGGAAAAATTACACCCTTTTGTAATAAGTGTCACCATCATAGCAAGTGAGAATGTGAGAATAACCTAAAATTTTGATGTTTGTAAAATTCAACAAATCAAGTTGAGTTAACCTAAAGTTAAGAAATGATTTGTCAAAAAGGATATCTTTCCCTACTTTGAACTGCATGGAAGATCAAGCTCAATGTCAGGCTCTCATATATGACTCATTAGAGTTTGAAACTAAAAAATTCTTATTAATTTCGAATTTATTTTTAAATATTTGAAAAAGGGTATGCTTTATTTTTAAATTAATCTAATTGGTGCTAGACCAGTTATTTGTTTGATCCATGATTAAGATTGATCCAGATAGAGCCACTGATCACCAAGACTCAGTCAAGGAATCCATGTGCCAAGTCTTAGACTTTATGCACAACTATGATTGATTGTTATTGGTCATAATACTTGGCGAACATACCTTATTGGTAATGTCCAACCTTGCTTCGCCTAGGCCACAGAAATTTTCTCTTCTATTTAAGAAAGGTGGATCATTCTGTCAAGTTCTAACCTTGGGACCAATATTGGTCGCCTTTAGATTCTTATAATGGACCAAACCCACCTTTGCCTATGTTGAACTACAAAGAAGATGTAGCTCGATTTCAATTTATCATATATGAATAATGGACATGAGTATGAAGAGAAATCAGGCTTGACCACCAACTCATAAACAAATAAATGTTCATGAACACAAGTATCAGTCATGTTAGAAGATGTGAGAGAAATGTTACTCAACTACGTTGATAGGGAGATAGCTTCTTATCAGACAAAAGTATATCAAGTCATATTATATGTTATCGCAGATCTGCAATGAAAACAGGAGCGGACATGATTATACTACTGATCGCTTCATGATGTTAAAATAGGAATTAGGAACTCTGCTCATAAGTCTTCCACATTCTTAAGAACATAAAACCATCAGAAGTTGTAAAAGGTAAAAATAGAATAATCAAGTGAAAGTAAATGCTCCATACATTAACTGCATCAAAATTTTAGAACAAACAAAATACGAGACCCCAAACTGATCACACTCGACTATTGAACAATCTCCGATATATGCGTTTGCAATCTGACAACTAATGATTCGTCGAGATTCAGTTGCATGAGAATTGTTTCCCCTTTTCTAGTCGAGTTAGTCGTGTGGGGAATCTGTGGTGGAAATATATAATATTCAGTACCAAACGCATCAGTGCAAGAATAAATTTCAAACGAAAAGTCCAGTCGAAACAATAGGATATAAGGATGAACGCAAATGCATCAGCTAGATTCAGGGATCAGATCTGGAAGTTTGACTACTCACGTCTTTGAATTGGAGGAGGCCTAGCTCGCCGAGGTAGGAGACGGCGCGGTGAGCTGATTCGACGGGCATGATGAGCTGCACGAGGCTCATGCTTTCGGATCGAAGGTGATCCATCGGCGGCAAATCGTCGAAGAATTTCATCGCAGCTCGAACCGATCGAATCTATCCAACCACAAGAAGGAATGCGGAGGAGATCGAGCAAGCAAGCGCGTCAGATCTGGGACGATGAGTTCCTCTTCTGCTCTCGCCCCATGCGATTCGCAACCGCCATTTGTCGTGGAAGGTTCCGAGCGCGTTCGAAGGTCAAGGAGAGCGGTGTTCCAAGTTGGGGAAGAAATAAGAACCCAAAAACGCCCTTCAAGATTGGAGAAATGGCGAACATATCCACACAAAGAATAGATAGAATTATGTGAAGACGGATAGGATTGCCGAAATTTGTAGGTCGAAGGGACCATTGGAAGCCCGATAGCCCGAATCCGTTAAGTAAATTGGTTGTGATCAAGATAATTCTCCTTTTAATTGGTTGCCGTTGAATATAATTAAATATAAATATAAATGGAAATAAGACAATATAATTTATTTTTCATTTTATTCATTTTAGTTGAATGGCTTTTCTCCTTATTTACATCCCAAGATAAAGAATCAAGTAAAATATTTTGTAGCTTTTATGATTAAATAGATTAGATATCCTTTTCATTTTCAATTCAATAACGGTTTAAATTCACTTTAAAATGAACAATTAAGAATTATTTTTTCCTTTTAAAAATATTTGTTTTAATCACTATATGACATAAGGATAAATTATATATATGATAAAAATCAAATGATCGACGCTCATCATTTACATTTTGATAAACATGTCATTTTTAATTAAAGTCAAATGAATACTCCATTTGATTTGAACTACTTGAAATGCACTTACAATTCCTAATCATTCGACTGTGTAAAAACTAATTGCTAGCTTTTGTATGTTGTAAAAGAATGATAATATAGTTAAAATAATATGTCAATAAGTAAAATAAATATTGGGGACTCCATAACACTCATTATATTTTAAATGAATATTATCTGATCACGATTGACTGTGTAGAGACTAACAACTAATTTCTACATGACTTAATGATCAAATAGTGTAAGATTAATTTAGACAGTTCAAGTCAAATGAGGTGTCCATTTAATTTTAATTAGAAATGGGATGTTGATTTGACGTCATCTTGATTTTTGCCCTTGTATATAGATACCCCATCTAATTTATTGTGAAGGTTACTGTTATAGCAAAAGGTGAAATCTGCAACCTCAACGGTCTCACACGGTCGGTCCCACGACTATTTGTGAAAAGATAAATCGGGAAGTTGCAGTTAGCAACTACAGAGAAGGGAATTACCTTTACTTCGCTGAAATTTGATTCTTACCCATTGCAGCAAGTATGTCCCGTAGTAATCAACTCATCCATGCTCTAGGGGCATTGTGAAGGTTACTACACATATTACAAATATGTGATTCAAGGAGATGAAATTAAAAAAGTAGTGTTACCATTATCTCCAATATAATATCATTACATGGTATCGAAGGAACTCACGCAGAGTGACATCGTGATTGAGATTTTTTTTTACAAGGGTCAAATCTTAGCAAAGCTGAGGTAATGCCTTCCCCCGTATATTAAGCAACTATAGCTTTTCGATTTACTTCCTCATAGATGATCATGGAATTGACTGTATGAGACCGCTGGATAGCGGATTTCACGTTTTGCTGAAGTGATTGAAATTTTTAGGATCTTAGAATGTTATATCTAGAGTCTCATAGAGAGTGAAATAATTAGCATAGTAGTTGCATAACTTCGAGGAACACTATGTTAGAGTTAGGTTTAATTATATTATTTTGATGGGTTAACACTAAGGTTTAAATATTTTATATGATTTTATATGTGCAGGGACTTAAATAGTTTTTTTTATAATCTAGATGCCCAACTTTTGAGATCCAACTAACCGGAGGTGGACGGCCAGACCCTATAGACTGCCCATCAAGCAAATCCAGAAGCATGCACAACTCCTCACCCAGTAGCCAACGTTCTAGATTTTTCATCTCACCAAAGGAAAATATCGTACAGTACATCCTACAATGACGCAAATAATGAATATAGAACAAGAGATTTATTGCCTTGGAGATGAGGCTTGGATTAAAAAATGGTGGAAATTCAATTACTTAATAACCTACGAGTGATAGGGCTTTAAATAGGGTTGTAAATGAATCAAATATTTGTAAATAAGTTTGGTGTTCGATTTGGTATGAGCTTATTTATATTCATTCAGTATACACAAGATCAATTAAATGAACAAATTTGAATAACTCGTTAAACTAAACAAACATGCTTGAACACATGCTCAACTCGTTAATGCTTGCAAATAATATTCATGAACAATGTTCATGAATAATATTTTTAAACTATGTTCATCAATAAAACTTTTATCAACATACTAAATAAACAAAGAAACTTTCAAAATAAATAAATAAATTTATATTATCAAACTCAGTAACCAATCAAATAAATTTAAAATGTAAAAGTTTCAAACAATCAAACAAGATTGAATTGAGAGCTTGATAATATTTAAACGAATCAAGCTCGAACCAAGCTCAAACCAAGTTCAAACAAGCTCAAGCTCATAAAAAAGATTATAAGTGAAGCTACAATAATCATTTTAATGACTTGATTCATTTTAGGCTCAATTTAATTTTAACTTGATTACCTTATCAAACAAGTTTGAACACTATAAAACTTAGCTCGACTTAACTCATTTACAACCCTAGTTGTAAAATAGCCCAAAAGACTAGGAGCATGCACCATTGAGTGATTCTTATTGCAATTGAAGATAACGTGAAACATTTAATGACATGGAACTTAGCTCCTTTTCTTCTGCAAAAAGGTGGAATCTGTCACCTTAGCGGCCCCACACGATCGGCTCCACGATCATCTGTGAGGAGGTAAATCGAGAAACTGTAGTTGGTCACAACGCAGGAGGGTATTGCCTGACTTCGCTAGGATTCGAACCCTTGCCCTCTTCTGCAAGTCTGGATTTTTTGTAAAGGTTCTTCAAGTGAATAATAGTGGCATGAAGTTATATGCATGGAAGGAAAGAAAAAAGTTTTTATTGTAAATTTCAACGAGAGGTGCATTGATACTGGTGCAAATCTTTGGTTAAGCTCAAATTGAATAATATGGTGAGATATTTGAGCGGTGAGCATGTGCGAACAATATGATAGTTGATTTAGTAAGACATCAAATAAATCGAAGTTGATCAGATACTTGACGATGGAAAAGTCTAACTAATTAGAGTTGGCAAGAGAAAAATCTAAATGAATCATAATTGACCGGATACTTGATAATAAAAAATCTAAATGAGTCACGATTGACTGACACTTAGTTATCAAAAATTCAAATGAGTCACAGTTAATCAAATACTTGACATACAAGAAAAAAATTCAAGTGAGTTACGGTTGATTGGATATTTTGCAATTGAAAATCCAATATAGAATTAGAATGACGCAAGAAGTACAAGTGGGTTATGGAGGACCGAACATTTGGCAATGAGAGAAGACCTAACAGGTTATGATTGATCAAATGTTAGACATGAGACAAAAAGTCCGAACAGGCCAAGGAAGATCGGATGTTTGATAAATGATAAAGTCCCGACAGGTTAAGGTTAACCGGATGTTGAGCAACAGAAAATCTAAGTAGGTCAACGTTAATCAGATGTTAAGCAAAAGAAGTTCTTATAGGTTGAAGTCAATCGGATATAAAGCAAGATGAAAATTCAGCCTTGGTAACACTGAAATAACAGTATTAGTTGATTAATATGGTGTATTGATCGATCGATGAACTCTAAATTCTGAAATCAATATTTTAGGTATTTTTAGGATTTGCTACAGTAACTTCAGAGTTTGCTATAATATTGAAATTTAGTGTTTCTGCTATAGTAGTAGTCGACGATGAGTTTCATCAATCAATTGTAGCACTATAGTAGCAAATATAATGTTACAAAATTGACTGTTCAGTTCGACTGTTAAGGTATCAATCAATTGCTAGGGCTTAGTAGTCGACTAATGACACTATAGCAAAAAATAAAAGATTTAAAAATCGACTGAAAATTTGAACGGTTGCTTATCTGATGATTAATAAGGTTTAGCAGTCGGCTAAATATGATGGTCAAACTGAGTTGATAATAAAAGTTATTCTGCAAGTGTAACAATCAGATTTGATGGAGCAGTTGATTGACAGGTAAGATTAGTTGACTAATAAACAAAAATCAATTTAACATCAACCCTATAAAAGAGAGTTTCAAAGAAGATTAAATGTATCAGTTCTTGAGGGTTGAGGATGAAGTGTTACTGTATTTTCGAACCAACAAAAAGTAATTCTAAGCAACAAAAAAGCATTCAAAGTAAGATTCATATAAAATTACTTGTTTTCCTTCATTTATATTTATATTTCATATT
>JBBMKF010468629.1:0-10722 GCA_037834155.1 Curcuma caesia | reverse complement strand
AGTCGGATCGATTTGAGTAAAAAGATACATTTCTAAACGAATTTCGTTTCGCACCAAAGATTATCCCATTCTGATATCCGAGTCAAAAGGTATGACCTTCGAAAGTTTGTTATATCATTTCCAACTTCCTTTGCATGACATCCGGTCATCCTTGACCTGTCAAAATGTCCCGTTGCCTAGCATATGGTCAACCTTGACCTGCTAGACGTCGACTTTATCGTTATCTGACATTCGATCAACCTTGACTTATTAGGACTTTAAATCACCAAGTGTCTGGTCAACTTTGATTCATTTGGACTTTCTTCTTACCAACTTCCCTATTGGACTTTCGATCATCAAGGATACAATTAACCTTGATCTATTTGGTTTTTTCATCTCGTGCCAAGTGTTTGGTCCTCCATGACCTACTTAGACTTCTTGTCTCGTGTCAAGTGTTTTATCCTCTATAGCCCACTTAGACTTTCCACCATCAAGTATTCGGTCAACTTGGACATACTTGACACCTAACTAATATATTGATCAAATATCAAAATTCAACTCAAGTCAAATCGAGATTGATCAACTTGGTCAACCTTGATCTGAAGTTGATTGCACGAACATACTATAACTCATATTTCTATGTAATCAAAAGTTGATCTTTAAAATATTTATTTGGGATTCCATATTTATTATTATATTTTTGAATTATAATAAATAGTATTTTTCATTAAAACAGTAAAGAAACAAAAGAAGAAGTGAAACTTGAGCTATTTTTTATTTCTTAGTTTTCTTTAGCAATAAATTAATTGTGGAAATTATAAAAATAAAATAAAACAAAATCAATTAATTGTGGAAATTGAAAGAATCTTCTTTTTTTTTTCTTCGAAGAAAGGAAAAAAAAAAGAAGATAAACTAAAACTTGTCATACCATTTATGCCACAGAAAAAAAATTATGGAACAATTGTTGTCCTTACTCAATTATAATATATTTTTTTCAAACCCTAAATTATTGATTGCATTTAATGACACTTTTAATTGCAGTGAGAGAGCTAGTGAGATATTTCAAATTGATAATGATTTGCTATGATAAATCATTTATGTTTGTTTAATGGTAGAAGATATGAGAACAAAAAGTAGGGATGCGTATGAAGCAAACTAAATAGGAAAGCATATAAGAGGTAAAAAAATTTATTGAGAGAGGAAAAAATTGAAACTTGTCGTGCCATTTTGGTCATGGTTGCAACCATGCCCTCTTAATTTTTCTAACGTTTGTCAACTTCCTTTATGGATAAATTGATTGTGAAAATTAAATCATATAACAATGAAATAAAATAAATTGATTATGAAAATTAGAGATTTCCTTATTAGAATAGGAAATAAATAAATAAATTTATTATCTAGTTCTTGATGATTCTCAACCTCTTTAATATTAGTTAGCCTTTTATTTTTACAATATATGTTATTAATAAATAATTTAATAGAATATTAAAGCGTACATTATAATTATATAAAATTCTATATTTTAAATATTAATTTTTTTATAACTAATTGTTATATAATAAATTATCATAAATTAATTTTCTAGATATAATGGAAAATAATATTTATGACTATTAAAAAAAAATGATAAATCCCAGTTAGTATCATGGACTCAATCCCTGGGGTGACCGGTCCGATATTTATGACTATTAAGAGTTTATAGGTGTTCGTTGAGAAATTAAGCTTAATAAATTTTAAAATTGAATTAATTAAATTTTAAAACCATTGACAATTAATTAATTAATTTGTTTGTTAAAATCCCTCGGGCGGCACGTGCAACAACACAAAAAAAAAAAAAAAAAACGCGTTAATGGACTTTGCTTCGATGATGCAGAAAATAACTACTGAAAACTAAATTAATTCAAAATTTTAATTTGATTTATTGGAAGTTTTTTTTTAAATATTAATTATTTTAATTAAATTGGTTCATTTTGAATCATGGAATTTAAAAATTATTAAATCGATTAAATTATTTTTTATTATAAATAATAAAAAAATTAAGATTTTTTATTTTTATTGAATAAGTTTTATTTAAAAATTTTATTTAAAAAATAATAATTATCTTGATTACTATCAAATTCATTAATTTTTATCAATTTAATTTTAATAATAAAAATTAATCAATTATATTTGAGAAGTATAATTCTTATGAGCACTAAGCGAAGTTCAAAACTCCAAATAATCACACAACTCTTATAGTGTGAAGCTGAAGCTGTAGACTATAAATAATTACGTAATTCTTAAAGGATGAAGTTGAAACTCTAAATTAAATAGTCACACGACCCTTTTAAAAGTTGGAGCTGAAGCTAGTAATCTTGCAACTCTTTTAGAGGGTAGAGTTAAAGCTCTAAATTATAAGTAGTCACGCAACTCTTTTAGAGCTCATTTATAGGGTGAAGTCGAAGCTCTAAAGTATAAGTAGTCACACAACTCTCTTAGAGAACATAATTATTTATAGTCTAGAGCTTCGACTCCGCTCTTTAGGAGTTGCATGATTATTTGTAATCTTGAATTTCGCTCAGTACTCGTAAGAAGTATGCAACTTCTCAAGTAAATTAATAAAGAAACAAGTGTAATATTTATTTTGTAGAACTTCGGCTCTAAAGAGATGAATTATATTGATGAATAATTAATATGTAACTCTAAATAAATAATATAGAGCATTTTTCCGTGCTTTAAATGTGGCTTTCGAGTCTTTTGACACATTCATCGCTTTGGCCAAATCGAGATGATTTTTCTTACGGGATGAATTGCAGATTGTTTACCCTATTCTTATATGAGACATCTAATGTGATGGATTATGAGCCATTCATTCTATTTTCATGTGAAACACTTTCAGATGGATTGTAAATTGTTCACTCTATATGTGTATGTATATATACATACATATGATATAGTTCATATTGGATGAATTGTAGGTCATTATTCCCATGTATACGTGATACATCTTTTTTAGATGGATTATCGGTTGTTCATCCTATTTATGTATATACGTAAGTGCATACATATGATACATTTTGTTATGAGTCGATTGATGATTGTTTACTCTTATATATGATACATCCTTCTAGGGTGGGTTGCAAGTCACTCACTATTATATCTAGATTATTACATGATACATCTGTATTAGGTGGATTACGGATTATTCACTTTTACTGTATGACAAATCCTCAATGAGTGTATTACATATCATTTACCCACTTAATAAAATTATATTGAGTTATCATATAAAGTAAAATTATAACATGGTAATATTGAAAAATAAAAAATTAAGAAGAATTGATGGAAATTAATTAAGAAGAAAATTAATAAAAGATGAATAATATGAAAATATAACTTTCAAATTATATTATTGCTCATTTGATTGTATTTTGATGCACATCTTTTTTATTTTCATTTTGCTTCTTGTGCTCATTCTCATTTTCTTTTAACCTTCATGTTAAGTGCTGAGATTTATATGTAATATTAGTGAGGTTACTTCAAAGGTATGTATGTTACTAGTTTAGTTAGTTTTTATCTATATATTTTGTTTTGACATTGTTACACTATAATTAACGTGCAGAAAATGAAGTTAACATCGTGGCAAATCTAACTCTTACGGGGCAAATGATAAGTTTAGTGGTGCATGAGCAAGTAGACTTAATCTATTCGGTGCATAACGAGGTTGCAGACACATACCGACATCGTACCCAACCTCACCACAAGGCTAAGGAATGACCTCATTGCGAGGTCGTGGTTGAGGCGCCACCTCCTAGCGAACTGGTCGCAAACACGCGAGGTCGGACCTCAGCTACTGACAGAGGAGGGGGAGAGTGAAGAGGGAGAGGCAGAGACGGATTTAAGTAGGGGCTATCCTGGGTTGTAGCCCAGCCTTATGAATCTTATAATAATTTATCATTGGTAAATATTTCTGAAGGAGTTGATGGCGCAGTTGGCTGGCGGTTGTCCTCATCTCTCCTGTGATCTAGAGTTTGAACCCCTCATCCCATTCTTTTGATAATGAGATTACATAATATAATTTTTAATATAATTTTAAACAGATATGAATTAAGTTGGGCTATTTTGGACTTAATTTAATTTTTAAAAAATTACATAAGGTTGGGCTATTTTGGGCTCTAATTTGATTTTTTAAAAAATAGATACATAATTGTAATCTACAATTTAATATAAAAAAAAATTAATGAATTCTTTTTTTATTCATTGTATTTTGATGTTTAACTCACCTTTTTTATATTTAAAATCAGTACAGTCCATCTCTAATTTCTGGATCCGTCCCTGGAGAGAGGGAACCCGAGAGGAGAGATCCTTGTCCTACTGATAGAGAGAAATTGAGGAAGAGTTAGATGGAGCGAAAAGTTACTTTTTTAGCTATTGTTTTGTTTTTATTTCCGTCGCTGTTTTATTAGTGATAAAAATTTTATTCAATCGTTAATTTAATAATTAAAATTTTATTTTATCATTAAATTAAAGATGAAATTTTTATTTAATTATTATTTACTGATAAAAAATTTATTTAGTCGTTAATTTATGATTAAAAAATTATTCCGTCACTAAATTAAGGATGAAATAAAGTTCCATATTAAATAACAATCAATATTTTATTTCGTAGTTAATTTAGTGACCAAATAAAATTTTGATCTTTACTTAATGATGAATAAATTTTTGATTACTAAATTAGTAATTGAATAATATTTTCGTCACTAAATTAGCTATCGAATTTTATTTGATCCGTGAATATCGATCAAAATTTTATTCGGTTGTTAATATGTGATTGAAAATTTTATTCGATTGTTGAGTTAGTGATCAAAAATTTATTTTGTCGCTAATTCAAGAGTCAAATTTTATTCAATCGGTAATTCGGTGATTTTGTTGTAATGATTAATTCTCTAATAAATTAATATCTATGATCAAATCGTTCTTATTTTTCAAGTCCCAAATTTCTATTTTTTTACTAAGAATAGATTTTATCTTGTACATTAATATTTCTAATTATTTATTTTATTATATTTACAATATAGCAAGAAGTTTTGACACTATGGTATTTTTGTCATTACTCAGTAAGTAAAAAAAAATCATAAATAGGAGTTTATTAATTACAAAAAATTAAGATCTAATCGTATATAACCATTATTGAATGTTCTACTTGACGACAGAAATTATTAAAAATTCAAATTTAATTATATTTCAGTGCTACCTAATCAAATTATATAAATAAAGTACTTTAATTCCAATAATAATAACGCTTTTTAATTACAAACAAATTTAGATTATTATATTTTAAATATTAACCTCTTATATATATAATATTTATATACAATATATAAAAAATAATAATCTAGAAATTTTTAATATTTACAAAGTATTAATATATATGGAAAAATATTTTCAGGACTAGGGATCATGACCTTGGCTAAGGTTAAACGCTTAATCATGATATCCATGAAAAAAAAATGATCAATCCCAGTTAATCTCATGGACTTAATCCCTGGAGGTGACTGGCCTAGTCTCACGGAAGTTTCCCATCGATCACCAGGGTAAAACGGGAAGCGCATACGGCGGTCAATCCAGATGCCTAATATCCTTTGATTGCTAACATCCTTTGATTGGGTTCCCCATTTGGAAGAAAATTCTTACAAATATGCCGTAGTTGGGGATCGAACTGCAGATCCCTGGGTCACAATCCGGATGTCCTATCATTGCACCATTGCCCAGGAACTTAATCATGATATCCATGATACATGAGTGGATGGTTAGGAATTATAATGTTTTTGAAAAGGAACAGTTGGATATCAAGAATTTTTTTTAGAATGTACAATTATATGTATATCGATCTCTGAGTATCTATTTTGTTCTGATAATATATCAGATATAGATAGATCCCAGAAAAACTAGCACAGTATATTTTGGACACATGATATATTTACTTTACTTATCTAAAAAAATATTATAAAAAAAATTCAATAAAAAACTATTTGTTTATGGGGATATATCCCAACACATAATTCTATATAAACATCTATTGATGCATTGAGTTGCAAGTTGATAGAGGATTGATTATGCTTCTCAGCAAGGTTAATAAGTGTTCAAAACTCAACAAAAGATAATTATTAATTTTATGTACATAGAATTATGCCCATTTCAGTCAATGATATGATTTCATCGCGAGACTCAATTAATCACTATATATCCATCATTGACGCGAGTGAAATTTGATTATAAATACAATTGAACAATGTGGGAAATCTATAATAATAATAATAATAATAATAATAATAATAATAATAATAATAATAATAATAATAAAAGTGAATCTCAATCATTTGTATAATGTTTTGAATATATATGTATAGGTAAGGTTGTACATGTTGCACTGTTGTGTATTGATGCTCCTATGTTGGCCTGCACATATCTCTCTAATTGATCGCTGAATATATCGACCGATGACTAGTTCTAGCAATTGATTGATCGATGGCAGTGGCACGAAGGATGCTGCAGAACATAGGGAATCAACAACTATCTCAAGCAACCCAACAGGAGAAGTGAAGTGTGTTGTCTAGTAAAGTTAGTCATCTCCAAAGCTGAAGCTTAAGATAACACTAGTGAAGATTTGTTGGAGATAGAAAGGGTAATTAGGAAAATTGGAACTTGAAGTTAGAGTCTTGCTGGAGATCGATCATTTTAGAAGTGTAAATGAAGTAGTTTGCCTTTCCTTCTATGTTGTCCATTGGCCCCTGACATTGATGATCTCTGACCCTCTCCTCCCTTCTTTTCATATGGATTGGTCTCCTATGAACCCCAGGCCTCTTCTTGCGATGGCGGCGATGAAGGCTTACATTATATGCTCATCAAAGTATTGGTGGAAGGCACTGATGGCATACAAGACAACCAAGCTCACGGTGAAGGAGATTGTGGACACGGTATGCCCAAGTTTGATGGTATACAAGACAACCAAGTTTGATCTTCTCTTTAGAAATTAGTACAAAGATTGGTGGATACTCTTATTGATGACCTTGCGCCTATTAAAAGGAATCATTTCATTATTGTGACTAGTTTTGTATGCACAATTGACAAAAAAGAAAAAGAACCTTGAGATAATAATCAAAGATCAGAAATTAGATTTTTGGAGAGTTTGCTATGTAATTAGTCAAATGCTTAAAAGCACTAAAAGGTACATGCTCAATCCCCTTAGTAAATGATAATTATTTCCAAACAATTTTTAGCTTGTAGTTGCAAGAAAGAAACAGTTAAGTAACCACTTTTTTCCTCATTTTATTTGGATCATTTTTGCTATGTTATATATTTTCATGTGCAGAATGGCGATTATGAATATTTCCTGTGGATTGATCCTTCAAAGTCTAATAGCGCAAAAGTAGTGATTCTTAGATTGTCGAGGAGAATGTCCGAATTGCAGCTCAAGAGAGAAAAGATTATGGATGACACTGATACTCAGGGATTGTTTGGGATTATTTTCATCAGGAAGAATGCCAACACTGATATACTAGTCTTTTGGAGTTACTTTTTTGGCCATTTTTGTGTTACTGTTGTGATTAATGTATTCTTGCAAGGAACTGTTAATGTATCCTTGATGCTCTGTGGAGAGATGACCAGAAGTAGAACCAAAGTGATGATGGAGCCTTGACGATAAGTAGGATAATGATCTGCCTCAAGAAGAAGAGGAAGTAGGTTCTCCATCCAAGAGGTTTGCCCATGCTATGGACATGAATATGTTTGAGGCTTTTCTTTGTTAGCATGAAAAATGTGTGAAAAGATTTTATCTTCGGCATCTCCCTTAGCAGATAGAGACTCCTTTGGCGACGCAATTCCAATGATCTACCAGTACTAACAGGCATAGAGGAAGAAGGGCACAGCGAGAGTGATTTCTCGGACAAAGGATCAGAAAAAACTGTGTCGATGGCCGATTAAAAGTAGCAAAATCTCCACTCAATATTGGTTAATATGCAAGCAAAATTCACATATTTACTCTGCTTCACAAAGCTGTAACAGGAGCAAAAACAGAGACCTTGCTCCAACTCCAGTTTGGTGGTGGAATTTTAACTACACTAGGAAGCTGCAGGAAGCCTGGACATGGCCCGAGTACTCACTCGGCACGGCGACCTCGCGCCATGTCTTCGTCCCCTTGTCATCCTCACCGTCCATGTCCAAAACGTACGCCACCAGGGCCCGGCGGTGGGCCCCTGAGCCGAGCACCATCAGCCCCCCTTCCCACGCCACCATCTGCAGTGTCGCCGTCACCTCCCGCGGCAGCTCCGCCACCCTCCGCCACCCCCCTCCGCTGCCTTCCTCCAACATCTCCACTTCCCTTCCTTCCCGGCACATGTAGATCTTCCCTTTCTCGGCCACCACGCACATCCGCAGGCTCGCCGCCTCCTCCAGC
Source organism: Curcuma caesia (assembly GCA_037834155.1). NCBI lineage: Eukaryota > Viridiplantae > Streptophyta > Magnoliopsida > Zingiberales > Zingiberaceae > Curcuma > Curcuma caesia. The sequence continues at coordinate 2,309 of JBBMKF010468629.1, read as the reverse complement.
GCCGGCTTCCGTTCCGCGGCCCACCGCCAGGTGGCCACGTCGAATGCCTCGGCGGTCCGCGAGAACTGACCCTGCGCCTCCGTGGGGTAGCCCCCGAGGACGCGGAAGGCACCGCCGGCGAAGAACCCCCTGCACTCGTCGCGCGGCCGCGTCATGTCCGGCAGCTGCACCCACGCGTCCGCCGCCACGTCGTAGGCCAGGGCGGAGCGCAGCGCGTTCTTGCTTTCATCGTGCCCGCCAGCCACGAACACCATCCAACGCCCCTCCGCCTCAGCGGCGGCGCTGGCAAAGAAGGACCGCCGCGGGCCCGGCATCCGCGCGCCGCGGCGCCAGGCCCCGGACACAAGGTCGTAGACGTGGATCTCGTCGGTAGCAGCCCAGGTGCGAGGGTCCCACCCGCCGATCACCACCAGCTCTCTCCCGACGGCGGCCATCTGGCAGAAGAGCGGGAGGCCGTGTGGACGGCGGGGAATCATCGGGGGCGTGGTCCAGACGCCGGCGATCGGTTCGAACAGTGCTATGCGGTAAACAAGAGGGGAAGGGAAGGAGTGCTTGCCGGCGGGGTAGAACGTGCGGTCGGGCTCAGACTGGACGAGGGCGATGACAGGTCGAGCGAGGCCGGCCGCCTTGCGGAGGCGGTGGAAGGGCGGGGAGGCGACGTCGCGCTTCCAGTGCCTGCAGACGCCCTGGGCGGCGCGTAGGGCATCGAGTGGGAGTCGGATGAGGCACTCACGAGCGACTTCCTCCGGAAGCCCTGGTATGAGCTCGCTCTCAACCATGGCAGACTACAGAGAAAGAAAAATCAATTCTTTGACACAGCAGAACCAGACGACGACGAGAGAAAAGGGCAAAAAAGCACAAGACGATGACGAAAAAGATGAGGAGGAGTTTGATGTTTATAGGCGGAAGAATCAATCAAGAACCAGAGAAGAAGAAATGGCGGCGGCGGGATCAAGAAAAGTGCCCACTGGAATTGAGCTCGATGACGATGACGCTTAGGGTTCTTGTTCTCGTTTCTATCCAATTAGCAATTTGCAAATAACTCTTTTTCCCTTCTCGCTCTTTTTCACGCTTTCTGTTTGCTCTTTTTTTAATAAACAAACAAAAAATAAATAAATCGGGTTGGATATTTATAATTGGACAAAAGAAACAAGTGCACCGTCCTATTTGATTTTTTATAAAAAAAATATCTCATGATGAATCATCCAAGGACATCCTATCTGAATTTTCATAAAAAAAATATTCCACTCCCCCGTTAATCCATCTTTCCATCAATAATCCACGTATAATTATCTAATTATTTTTTAATATTATTTTTATTATTATTTAAATTCTAAATCAATAAGTATACTATAACACAAAGGAAATCATAACTACTATACATATTATATCAGTTATAAAATCGTAATTACTACAATATTTTTATGTATAATTATTCAATTATCTTTTAATATTATTTTCATTATTATTTAAATCCTAAATAGGTCAAACGCGTTGTAACAACTACGAAATCGTAGTTGTTATACATATTGTAGCAGCTACAAAACAGTAGCTGTTACATATGTTGTAGTAGCTACGATTTCTTAATTATTATAATACATATTTAACTTGTTCAAAAATATTTATATTATAATAGTTACGATTTCATAACTGCTATAACGCGGATTCAATTTTGTTCATTTATCATTCACATTGTAACATCTATAAAATCGTAACTATTACAACATGGATTTGACTGGTTCATCAAATATTCATGTTGCATCAATTATAAAATCGTAGTTGAATATGTATAATTACAGTTCTTAACTGTTACAATGTGTTAGTTCGATTTAAGATTTAAAAGGGAGATTTAGGTGAGAAATAATAATCATAAAAGTGTGGGAGGATAGTCGAATAATTATATGTTGAATGTTCTTTTGATAAAAAATTAAAATGACTTTTTTAGATTTTTTTTTGCCCTGTAACTTGGATTAGAAATTTTATTATAATTACCCAACTGGAGATCGAGAAACAATTGATGATGATTAAGATTTTTGTTTCAGCGAAAATTAGATGGTATCCTTTTTTTAAAAAATATAAAAGATATTATATATATATATATCAAGATTTTATTTTTTATTAAAAAATGAGTAGAAATTAAAGAGCACCTTTCGTCAAAAAGATAATTCCGTTTGAAAAAAATAATCAAAAGATGATCTATCATATTTTATATTTAATATTTTTAACAGTTATGTCCATAACATAACGTGTATAATGGTCGCCATTTTATATAGTAGATAATGCTTTTAAATAAATTAATAATTTTTTAT
>JBBMKF010468600.1:0-10725 GCA_037834155.1 Curcuma caesia | reverse complement strand
ACTCATTCAATCACAATCATCCATTCAATTTACGATCAGGATTTAATCTTAATTTTAAAATCCAACGGTGCAGATTCCCGTCACAACATTTGTGATGGGAATTTTATTGTGACAAATAGCTTTTTTCATTGATTTATCCATCTTTTAATAATACATTTTTTATTGGGCCGAAGCCCGCCCATGAAAACCATGAACCGATTGAAATTGAACCGCTTCGGTCCGTTTCCCATCGAAGCAGTCGTCGTTTCCCGCTTTTTCACTGCTTTTTCCAACAAACCGAACGCCACGGCGTTGGGTGAGCACATGCGACGAGCAGCCGCCCTCGGACTATTTAGGTTTTGGATCCCCTCCATGAATTTTAAATATGACATAGTTAAGGCAACCTCTACCGTTATATTGTAGATGTCTCTTCCATCTGATCTGACGGTCATTAGTGGAAACTAATTTGTTTTATATTATTCCAATTGGAGTGGATCGTCAATTGTTGACGGACCCCTCGAAGTCGATGATCCGAACGCGCTGCTATAAATTTCCATCGTCTCTTCTCGACCTCCGTCTAGCCGCCGGCGATCGGGAAGTCAAGAGCTCGAATCCTAGAAAATGGCTCTTGCCCAGTCCAACCTCCTCCTCGCGCCCACCTCCTTCGCTTTCGCCCTCTCTTCCTCCCGATCCCGATCCCCAGAGCTCTCCTTCCCCTCCTCCTGGCACCGCACCCGGCGCAGCCTCGCGATCCGGGCCTCCGCTGTCGCTGCGCCCACCTCGACCCCCTCTGTGGCCGCCCAGAAGTCTTCCGTCCAGTCGGTCAAGGCCCGCCAGATCGTCGACAGCAGGGGTAATCCCACAGTCGAAGTCGACCTCGTCACGGGCGACGGCGCCCTCTTCAGATCCGCTGTACCGAGCGGCGCATCTACCGGCATCTACGAGGCTCTCGAGCTAAGAGACGGCGACAAGAAGGTCTATGGCGGCAAGGGTGTGCTCAATGCGGTCAGGAACATCAATGAGATTCTCGGACCCAAGCTCATCGGCGTCGATGTCAGGTTCGTCTACTCGCAAATAAAAACAGTTTATCAAAGATTTGCACCAAAGATTTGCAGCAGACTAATGACCCTTTCCAACTATTTTTTTGAAACCGGATTAGCTTAACTATCCGCGCGTGTCTGTAGTTCTGATACGTATTAATCGTTGATCTTTACAGGAGTCAAGCGGATGTGGATTCAATTATGCTCGATATGGATGGAACGCCTAATAAATCAAAGTTGGGAGCCAACGCTATCCTTGGAGTTTCGCTTAGTGTTTGTCGGGCAGGTGCGGGAGCAAAAGGAGTGCCATTGTACAAGCATATCCAGGAACTATCAGGAACGAAGGAGCTTGTTATGCCAGTTCCTGCCTTTAATGTGATCAATGGAGGTAGCCACGCAGGAAATAATCTAGCGATGCAAGAGTTCATGATATTGCCCGTAGGCGCAGCTTCATTCGCTGAGGCTCTCTGTATGGGTAGTGAAGGTAATACACTTCTTCTTCTTATGGTGCATATACTTGTTTTGTTACGTTAGAACTGATTGTGTCATATAACTGTTATGGCAGTATATCACGTCCTTAAGGGTATTATCAAGGCAAAATACGGTCAAGATGCATGCAATGTTGGAGATGAAGGTGGCTTTGCTCCAAATGTTCAAGACAATAGGGAAGGATTGGTCCTACTTATGGATGCTATTGATAAGGCTGGTTATACTGGAAAGGTAGTGGCATTGTATTTTTTTTTTCTGTCATGTATAGCCTTTTCATTAATGTTTTACTTAACTATTCTTGTCTTTGTGCAGATCAAAATTGGTATGGATGTGGCTGCTTCTGAGTTTTTCACAAAGGATGGAAGATATGATCTAGACTTTAAGAACCAGCCAAATGATGGAAGTTATGTCTATGCTGCTCAAAGCCTTTGCGACATATACAAAGATTTCGTCAAAGATTTCCCTATTGTTTCAATTGAAGATCCCTTTGACCAGGATGATTGGTCCTCATGGGCAGCACTTGTGTCTTCAGTTGATATCCAGTTTGTTGGCGATGATTTGTTGGTCACAAATCCAAAGAGGATTGCTGAGGCTATTGAAAAGAAGGCCTGCAATGCTTTGTTACTAAAGGTAAGATGCTATATTGATTGAATAGTATAAATGAAAGTTTAGGGTAGTTCATAGGGTAATTTGACCACAGTATGCTTAGTGCTATTTAGAGAAGAAGAATATTTAGGGATATGTGTTTTCCACATGAGGTTTTCATGCTTGTTATTCTCCATGTAACTGACCTCAAATTGAAAGGTGTGAGCAATTGTGGGCATGTTTTGGTTGAGGCTCAACCTGTGTACAAGGGCTTCACAAACAATCATGCATAGGTCAATTGCAGTTACTTTGCAGAGCAACTGTGCATGGGGTTGCAAGCATGCAGATATCGGTGACAGACACATCTAGTTTATTGCTAAGTAGCAGGGTGCAAGTTGAACATAAGTAGAGATGGCAGTGTGAAGTGGACATGAAGAGAGGAGAACTTGATGCCACAACTACACCGCTTCCTTGGCAGTAGCTGAATAAAAACATGTAGGAGACTTTACCTCTAGTCAGGAGTGTTTCCTTGATCACTAACCTCTACACACTAAAAGTTCCCTTCTGTATAATTGGAAGCTACCAAGCATAGTAAACTCTACAAAACAACAATGACGTTTCAAGTCAAAAGGACAACTTATGCTATAGTTTGTTGGGTTCCTATTTGAGCACAACCATGTAATGTTCAGGACAAGTTAGTCTTGTAAATCCCTTCATGCAGAGAACACCACACACTGTAATATTTGAAAATGGGAAACAACATCTCCACATTGATGTTATACAAGCTTTTAGGGCACGCTCTGATAATGACATACTTACACCATGAATTAACTTCTTACTGCCCAAGACACACTGTATTCTCAAATCATTTCCATATTACAGTTTTATTCAATTTCTGCTTCAGTTAGATTATTGTTTTTCAATTAAGTCAAATCCTTTGATTAGATATACTGTGAGCCCATTTGGCGGCTCAATGTTGTATTCATTTAGAATAAGCGCTGTTATTGTACAAAACTACTCAAACAAGACTATTATGGCTGCTTAAGCTATTGATTTAATGGAGGAATCATGGATCTTACTCAGTATCCTTATGATGCCTAGTAAGAACGTGTTATTCTTAATATTACAAAATTTGGATTTGAAATTGATGCTTTTTGTGACTATTGTAGGTTAACCAGATTGGCACTGTTACTGAATCCATTAAAGCTGCTTTGGACTCGAAAGCTGCTGGGTGGGGTGTAATGGTTAGCCACCGAAGTGGTGAGACAGAAGACAATTTTATTGCTGATCTATCTGTTGGGCTGGCTAGTGGGCAGGCATGATCTCTCGAATTGCATGCTAGTTATAGAGTTAATATATGAATATTATTTTGCATTTTTTTGATGAATCTGGACCTAATTTTAGTTTAACTGATTAACAGATAAAAACAGGGGCTCCATGCCGCAGTGAGCGTCTAGCCAAATATAATCAGGTATCAAATAGCTTTCTACCCTTTCTTTCTCCAAACATATCTTGGCTATCACCTTCCAAATATTTCTCTAGTCTAGAGTTGGCTCTATGCTCTTAAGATTTATTCTGATGATTGAATTCATTTTACAGTCCAAGCTTACAATTGGTAAATCTCAAAAACAATTTTTTCTTCTTAATTCAATTTTCTCAGACAACCAAATATTCAAATATTGATATTTTAGACCTTCTGCAGTTATATACCATTGACTCTCTGGTGAGATTGAAATGAATTTCGGCTATTGATAGATTATTCTAGGAGTGTCCCCCCTCATTCCACGTTGTAGAGAATTGATGATGGGTTCATGAGCTTTGACTAACCAAGAAATGAAGATGATGCCTACAACTTTAACACCGGGATGATTTACAATACCGGAAACATTAGAATCGCATACCCACAAATAGGTTTATTGAACCTGGTTTTAGTTGTCAACCGTGTTAGACTTGACTGATGTTTGCTAGTGGTTCTAGATGAAAAATGAAGCATTTGGGCGTGTAATGTTGCTCAGTTCAAGTGGATCAGCATCCAATATAGCGGTCATATGTTGCAAATACTGGATGAAGCTTGTTGCATTTCATTGTGGATATGGTATTTGAGGCGTGGATCGATCATCCAATTTTTCTAGGTCGAAAGTGAACTAACTGGAATTTGTGATGGATAGTTTACTTGGATAATGTGGATTTGCCAATTACTTACTAAAATACTAGATGAGAAGTAGAAGGAAATTGATTGGGATAGAAGTACTATATGAAAGCTGGTATAGTTCGCTTCAAATGGATGTGAGGATGAGGTCACTAGGAACAAAGCCTATTCTCCGAGAACACATTTGGGAAGTTACCATGGACAAATCCAATCGTGTAACCCCATGAGATGTGCTCAAGTTGATATCGATTTAAATCTAATATATCCTGAAGCAAATGGTCCCTTTATGGACCATGGACCACATACCATTCATGTTTTTCATCGAGATGCATATATTTTTTGCATTGTGGTTACGGCACCCTGAACCACAGAAGAAAAGTTATTGCGTCCAAGAAACCAGGTTAACATGGCTTGAAGTACTTTGGATCATCATCCATTCAATGTTCATTCCAATATGCCTAACTCTGACAATGTTTTGGTTCCCAGCTCCTGCGCATTGAAGAAGAGCTTGGGGATGTCCGGTACGCTGGCGAATCGTTCAGATCTCCATTATGAGGACCTATTCCAGCAGAGATAATCGAGGCCACTAGGAGTTGGAATTCAAGTCTAGAAATCCCCAAGGCTTTTACATACATGAGCACCTTCAATACTCTCGTAAGGTGTGGTGTTCTACAGCTCCAGTTTCATGGGCGTGATTTCTTCTTCAGGAAAATAATAGATTACGACACTGTATTCTTATACTTCAGTAACTAGTTTTATTTCCTGAATAGATTCGAATGTTGGCTGCTCCTTTCATGCAATTTTTTCCTTTTTCTTTTTCTCCCTATAATATTTCATACGATAGCTGCTCTTTGAAAGAAATGTCTAAATCCTCTAATGGCATTACAAAGGAAGATATTGAGCACGGATTCTTATAAACAAGGTTTAAAATAGCATTTGAAGTGGAGGCCTCAGTCCTCAACCAGAGGTCTTGTCGCAAAACAAACAAATATGCTGCAGAATCCTAACAGTTACAGCGGCTTAGAAGTTTCATTGCGAAAGCCTAGCTCTCATGGTAGTTAACGAAAGCTTCATTCAAAAATTTGACCCTGGTGATAATTAGCATACACCTTACCGTTGTGGTGCTAAAAAACCGAAAAGCTCCATCGCGAATGTTCACAGAAGCTCCGATGAGGAAGCCGGGCTCTCGGTTTGCATCTAATTAAACCATGCAAAATTATGATAAATATATATATTAAATAAAAAAGATTAGAGAAGATTTATTAATAATTATTAATAATAAAATAAAAATTATTTAAATATAGATAATAATTTAAATTTTAATTTTTTAAATTATTAAATTTAATTTTTTATTATATTATTATCTATATTTAAATAAATATTTGTCACCCCTAAAAATGAATGAGCTGTACTCTAGCATGCCGGTAACATATCTGAGCATTACCACAGCTAGTTGTCTTCTAAAGAACAAATGAGCATGAAAAGATCAACTAATTAAAAGTTGATGAAATAAATATACTCCATTTGTACATAATTGTAAAGAGATGGTTGAACAATAATCAAATTGAAAACTAAATTATAGTTCCTCAAAATTATCATAAGAATACAGCATATGCATATTTTAGCCGGTATCGATCGGTCCGTGAATATTGTTACAAACACAATATCGTATAGTAGATTATAGAAGCTATCCAAATTTGTAAAGCTTGACCGTCGAGACACTGAAATGAGGATGTAGGACTTGATAGGCTGGAAGTTTTACTCAAGCAGCCAAATTCTATTAGAGCGTGCAACTGCATCCATTTTAAACCCAGTTGACAAAGATCAAGATGGACAAGAAAATTGATGGATTCACTTAAAAATGATGATCTAAAGAGTGGAGCAAGCAAGAAAATAGATCGAATGACAATCACACATGTATGGGAGATTTGTAAATGCTTTGACAATGGCATCAAAGACTACAATCACACATCCATTGAAACAATTAAGTATATGTAAATGCAATACCATAAGCTTTTCTAAAGAGAGCTAATTAATAAACATATCCATAAGCTTTTAGGTGTCCCTAGACCTCATCTCATATCCTTCTTCTATTATGAATATGGAAATAAAACCTAGGCTAACCCTCAGGAAAACTTCGCTCTTGATCTTGCAAACTTGTATTCATAGATTTTTTATCCTTCGAAAGAATTACTGCACGGCCCATTGTTCACTAAAATTTATCAACATGGATAACCCTACTTATTTGACCTTGCCTTAGGTTGGAAATGTTAGCCTACAATATATCACGACTCTTGACAATGTTAGTCCTACAATGTTATGTCGATTCCTGAGTACAAGATGTATCTAAAAAACTAAAGCTAATAAAAAGTTGTTCAGTTTATGGAATATATATATGTATATATAAGATTGATATTGAAAGAAAAGGTAAAAAAAGGACTTAACGCCATTAACGAACATGATAAATAGGCAAGAAGCATAGAATTTCTGGGGTCAACCATCATGAGTTAACATGAAATATATGCAATCAGTAATTAACTTAAACAGAACAAATTAGTCATTAAATCTGAAATATATGTGATCAGTAATTAACTTAAGCAGTACATCACTAACTACTAATGGATCTTCTAGTTCTAAAATAATGATCCACCATTCATGCGAAACAGAGAATGTGATGGTTAGATAATATTTGTTTATGATATACCATGACCTGAATTTTCAAAATAGTTTCATTATGCAAGCAAAATAGTCCTTTGTGTATCTAACAAATTTAGCTAATCATCTCAAGTGATGACTTGTATGCCTTAACTACTCGATCAGTGTACTCTAAAAACCAAGGGTAGACTATTAGGAAGAACAATATATAAGATGGTACACGAATTGGGCGGTTATTTTTTAATTAAAAGCACATATATAGAGGATCTATAATTTTCAGGAAAACATCATAAATCTAATCAATATTTTGAGGGAAAAATATATAATTTCTAAATCTATTTGATCGACAAAAGAAAGGAAGACATATCCAAATACTGACAACTGATACATAAATGACAGTAGGATGGAAATCCAAAGAACAACGTGGCTATGAAATTGATCCGATCAGATATAATTGGGAACACAGAATAATAATAACAGGAAATGAAGTTTTAAAATGCATAACCTGATTAAAGACTTGCTCAGAAAGAATTTGTTGACATCGACAGCTCGCCTGATAAATTTGCCACCAATTGTCCTTTGTGAACAAAAAAAAGTACATAAGGATTCATCTCAACTGTACTTTTTCACATATATAAAATAGATGTACTACAGGTACCTTCTCTGCTAATAAAACATGAATAGTACGTGAGCTACACAAAAGTTGGAAATAGTGTCGGAGCAGAAAAGGAGGTAGTACTATGTTTCCTATTTCATGGATGAACTCCACTAGTGGCCTTCATCTCTATGGTTAAGAGAACATTTAAGAAGACCATAATGACAAGCACTTTCTATCAAAAATATTGAAACCTTTTCAATTCTTCATCCAAGTTAATTTGCATTCACTGGTCACAATACACAGGTAGTCCATACTTTAGTTAATAAACTTGGGTGCTCACTTTCCTCTTACGAGCAAAAATTTAAGCTTGGATTAACAAAAAAATATCGTATGCCAAAACTGTGCTAAGAAGGGTATCATACATACTCCTGATCAACTTTATGTTTTCCATTAATTGTAGGGATGATGCAGCAATCAAGCATGCTTTTGTTGACTTGCACAGAGCTCTCAGTTGTTTGGATTACTCCAACACCTCTATTGCCATTTGTTTACTGATTTTGTTGGAGGGGCTGACTGTCCAGAGATTGCATGGTTAGACATGGCAACAGGTCAACTAACTGCAGTTTGGTACTATCTGAACCAAACTACATCTGCTACCAAAACCAGTTAAATAACCACTTGTGATTATAAATGGTACTCAACCACATGGAAGAAAACCTAAACTAAACCCGAAGCATAATTAGGTGTTCCAACCAGACCTAAATTGGTCAAATACCCACAGACACCTGATTAGTAGGTAGTGTGTCATCCCTATCTTGCTGATACAAACACTGTTCATAGAGCATCTGTTCTCATGTTATTTCCAGCAGTTTCATGCAAAAGTTTCATATTTAACTAATTATCCACGTTACAATAAAACACATGAGAGAATTTACACTCCGTTCTGATCAGTCCATCACATAAGGAAAAGTTAAATCAAGAATTTAGAGGATCGTGGAGCATAATCAAATTAAAAATTTAGGTAATCACCACTTGATTAAATTTAACCAATCGGATCAAGGTTATAATAAGTTTAGTGAAAAAAGGTAATTTAAGATACCTGACTCTAAACTTCTATATAATAGCAGATTTTGACTTAGTGAATCATCTTCTTGTTGGAAATTATAACCAAAATAATTTATTTGGTTTGTATAATTTAGAATATGACCTAAGATGAAATCTTGAAACAACATTGTTGTCCTTAAGTTGCTTTGAATAGGACAAAGCTTTAATCTAGTTAGCTACCATGTCCTTGTTGCCTCAGAGAAGAAATTGACTAAGCCTTATGAGAATACTTAAGTCCTTGTTGCTCAGAAAAGATGAAGTAAACAATAACCATTTAACTGTGAAAAGAAGGTAGATCTTTGTTATACATGCAGAGTGTAGTATTGTACATGGACGGATCCAAAAATTAAAATTGAGGAGCTTGAATTAGAGTTGATGGAAATACTTGTTTTCACCGTGGCGTTTTGCTCTCCTTCTCTTTCTCACTCCACTAGCATTGACAGAACTGACTACCTTCTATCATCTCCGAAGGCAATATTCAACATCTATTACTATCAAATATCGGTCTTACTGTCTCGATATATTTTAAATTATTATTCAACATCAAATTATTATTCAACATCTGTTACTCTCGAATAAACTAGATGGCCCAACCTAACAAAAATCCCTCATTCAACGAAACAAGGTGGGTTGATATATGGATTGCTTGACAATCAAACTCTTACTCAACCAATACCAGAGTAAATGGCAGCATTTGATGCCATGAACAGTGGGAATAATAGTAGCATTATTTACTATTGTTGGCTAGTTAAAGAGAGGGGGAAAATATCGCAAAGATGGTGTTGAAATACTAGCCTTGCTGATGAAAAACTATGAATAGTTGACTGCGGAAGAACAATTTTACTATTATTAGGTGGCTGAATTTACTAAAAAGAAAGAAAAATAAGCCTAATTGGTGTTTACTGGACTTAGGGTGAAAGACAAAAAGATTGGATAAAATAAAAAATGGGACTTCCTATTATGGGATGGAAAATTACTATGGTGACTTATCCTTTCTACTATTGGCATTTGGCCAAAGATGAGAAACAAAGTAAATCAAAAGATAAATCAAACAGAATAATAGAAACTACTGTTGATTTGCTTGACTTGGCTAAGGAAAAAAAAATAAACAACAAAAAAACTGCAAAGATGAAAGGAAAAGAGAATAGAAGTCTTACATTCTTTTCCGACGGTCTCGATTAGCTCTGACGATAAAACAAGGACGGCTCTTGTGAGAGAGAAGGAGGGTTGCTGCTCTTGAGAAGATGAAGATGAAAAGAGAGCGGTTGTTGGAGATTGAAAAGGAGAAGAGAAAAACAACTAAATTACGATTAGGAAGAAAAAAAACAAAGAGAAGGAGAAGATGCCTACACGTGGAGGCTTGCGTGTGAGAGGGTGAGAGTAAGGCTATATACATGGAAGAGATTATAAAATAATAATTATAAAAAAAATTCTAACTCATTTTAAATTGATTGAACTAGTTTAATCTAATTAAATTTAGTTTGGTCAATTAATTGGCCAATGCAATCCAAATTAACCTTGGTTTAGACCAATATATTCTTTATTTAGCATCTACCCGATGAAATTTATTCGACCCCAATCTAATTTTAATTCAGTACCTTTACTTTGTATTCAATGATTCAATTTATCTACTTAAAAAATCTAACACTTGTAATTTCTCTCATACATGGCTCCCAATAATAATTAAAAAAAATTGCCTTGGGCTATAGCCCAGGATAACTCGTAAGTTATTCTGTCTCTGATATTGTGGAATGATATTTATCTGGTAAAACGGTTAATAGTGAAGGTAGAATATGATCCTTGTGGAGTATCATTAGTAACAATATCTACAAGTTGAGATAAAATAACATGACCAAATAAAAGAATTAATTCATTTGTCCCAAATGGAGACTAAAATCATTAGTCTATAACTTCTCATATGAGACTAAACTGGGTGTCATAAATCCCCCACCTAAAACTTGGCATCCTTGTCAAAGCACAAGTTAAATTACACCATAAGTGCATTTAAATTTAACATGTATCTCAGCATGCAAGTGTAACTATAACTTAAGACATCAACTATATATATTGAAAAGAGAAAATTAACTCATTAACTTGCCCAAAATATTTATTTGCAATAATTCTGA